>CAVMGG010000205.1:0-62757 GCA_963680895.1 Fragum sueziense
TCATTATGGCGCGTCTGCTGGTATAAAAATCATCAAGATCGCACTATATTCACTACCCGAAAAATGGGATTTTCGTAAAAACCAAGAAACAAAGTTTAGCCTAAGATCAGACGCTGATCCCAGAAATTTTGATACCATCGTACGCAGCTCAACGAGACGGAGGTTAAGACATAATTTTCAGCCTTCTAGCTGAAAAGATAAAGAAATGAGAGCAAAAAGAAATTTGTGTTTCTTTTTTGGCATTTCCCGCTTTTATTGACCATTCATGGAAGAGGAGCTTGGTGATTGGTCCTTTTGTCTCTGTATATAATCCATTATCAGTCAGTGATTACAGTTCAGTGTGGAAGTGGACGTGGTGACGAGTAGATGGTTCTAGCCTAGCATGTAACTGCATGAAAGTATATTCCTTGAGCGAAAATTGTTTAGAAACCGGCCTAGACGGGCTGTGGAGATGCTTTAGAGCTGCGAGAGGGGGACGTATCGCCGATTTTCGAGCGAATAAAAAAATATTTATATCACGCGCGCGCGCGCACGCACGCGCGCGCCGTGGAGTGGAGTTGGAGTTGGAGGTTGGAGTTGGAGATGGAGATGGAGATCAAGAAAGGGGGCTATGTCCGACCTTGCATCTGATCTGTGATATAGTATATGCTAGACTAGACATTTATTCCACACCGCCCAGGCAGTCTGAACTTGTACTACAAGAATAGGATGTAACAAACATCAGTTTTCAGGGTAGTCAGAGAACAGTATACAGCCCAGAACAAGCCCAGTCACAATGCAATAAAGGCATTTTTTTTTTTTTTTTTTTTTTTTCAATCTCCGCATTCCCGGTCATATTTCCACATGTTACGGGTAAAGGTAGCAAAACCCCATCAACATCAGTCAAAATCACCCAAATCTATCGGTAAAGTCGGTGTTTATCGCCGTTTTCTATGTAAAAACAGTCTCTCGGGACTGGAGGGTCCAAAAAGGCACTGCCGAACGCCCGCCAGTACGGCCGCTCTGATTGGTCGACAATTGCTATTATCTGAAATACAGCCAATCAGCGACGCCGTACTGGCGGGCCTTCGGCAGGGCCGTTTTGGACCCTCCAATCCCCAAAATTTGAACCGTCAAAAACTCAATTTTCCGAATTTTTTCGAAAAATCTGAAGCGAGCAAAAACTTGCAACTGTGTTGTAGGTATGTAAAAACCAAAATTTATCCATGTGCTATATACCATATAGGAGTTATGAAGGCTTTTCGTGGGAACTTTGAGCCCGATTTTCGGATATTTATAGTATTTGCACGCTGTTGAGTGTTATTTCAATAAGCGCGGCTCAATTTTTGCTTTCCAACGAGCCTACCCACAACCCTGTAGCTTAAAAAACGAGGAAATGCGAGCAGAGACAAATTTGAGGTGCTCGCCCAAAATCTCAAAAATTTCCCAAGTCCAAAAGGTTGCCCCCCCGCCCGAGAGGTGTCTTCGCGCAGGTCCGCGCTCATATAGAAATAAAGAAGGGCTTTCTTAAATCGTTAAATCGCTTAAATATTTAAGCTAGAGTAGGTCAATCCCCTTTTTGATGAATTTTTGCACAAAATTGAAAATTTTGTTTCTGCTCGCATTTCTTCATTTTTGAAGCCAGAAAGCCGGGAGTAGGCTCGTTGGATAGGTCTTATTATGCCTCGTCTGCCTATATAAAATTCCTAAAGATCAAACAATATTCACTACCCGAAAAATGCGATTTCCGTAAAAACCAAGAAACAAAGTTTAGCCCAAGATCAGACGCTGATCCCAGAACTTTTGATGCCATCTCACGCGGCTTGACGAGACGGAGGTTAAGACATATTTTTCAGCCTTCTAGCTCAAAAGATAAAGAAATGAGAGCAAAAACAAGTTTGTGAAAGCGAATTCTGAGCCCGATCATCGGACTGCATTCTGATCCAATTAAATGTTATATGGACAAACGCGGCCTAAATTTGTCTTTCCAACGAGCCTACCCACAACCCTCTGGTTTAACGGGTAACGAAATACGGGCAGAAGCAAGTTGACCAGCAAAAGCTCGGATCGCCCGAAACCCCCAATTTTCTCCTTTTCTCTCAAAATTTGAGTTTGTCACTCGAATGCGACCACGTTGTAGGTAGAGAAAAACGGCAATAGACTATTGGGACTATACAGTATATAGAGAGGGAGGAGGCATTACTACCAGCAGGTACGTCCCACACCGGCACCGACCTGAAATAGAGAGAATATACGGGCACTGTGTTGTGCAGCCGTTTTCAATGATGACAAGGGTAGAAAATGTCGTAAACTCGCTTTTCAACACGATTCCATCGATTTCTCGCCAAACTCGCTACCGTGAGTTTGTTCTTTACGTTAGAATTAGTATGGGACCGGCGCGGACCAGGTCGGAGGAACACTGGGTGTCAACGCTCTCTCCGGTATGGATACGCACATGCCGTCACGGGATAGAGTCCCGTAGGTCCCTCCTCGACGCGTTATTCTCCTGCTGGAACCCAGGGCATTGAAACAAACACGACATAACGGGGTTCGAGCGCGAAAACATCGAGAGAAAGGAAGAAAATGCTGAGAATCAGCATTTTCTTCCTTTCTCTCGATGTTCTCGCTGCAAAACTCGTCTATAACCGTTGTGGAGGATCTGTCTCGTAGCTCAGTCTCGTAGAGGGATGATTCCCGGTCATTTTGGTATCTAGAACGTCCGTCTCCGCCGAATATTGGCGGAGATAAGTGTGAACGTATCCTCGTTCTCAGCATTTTCTTCCTTTTTCTTCGAGGTTTTCGCTGCAAAACGCATCGAAAATCGATGCGGAGAGGCTGGGTCGCACCTCAGTCTCGTAGAGGGATGATTCCCGGTCATGTTGGTGTCTAGAATGTCCGTCTCCGCCGAATATTGGCGGAGATAAGTGTGAACGTACCCTCGTTCTCAGCATTTTCTTCCTTTTTCTTCGAGGTTTTCGCTGCAAAACGCATCGAAAATCGATGTGGAGAGGCTGGGTCGCACCTCAGTCTCGTAGAGGGATGATTCCCGGTCATGTTGGTGTCTAGAATGTCCGTCTCCGCCGAGTATTAACGGAGATAAGTGTGAACGTAGCCCCGTTTTCGCCGGGTTCTAGCTGGACTCTCTGTTCGGAGCTGTATAACGCTACTATGCGCTTATACCAGCAGTGCGTTCGCTCTGCCCACATCCACCACCCGGTCAGGGTCACATCCGCCGTCACCCATGTCGTCCCTCGGCTCGTCCGCCGGTGATACGGACCAGTATAACGGCTACTGGGGCTTTCTGAAGCGTTGGAGGTGACGTGAAACGGGCTTGAAACCAGCATTTTCTCCATTTCTCTCGATGTTTTCTCTGTCAGAATCGCCTGAGCCCCATTTATACCAGCTTGAATTATGCCGGGGGTATGAGAGCATTGAAACAAATACGACATAATGGGTTTCGAGCACGGAAAACATCGAGAGAAAGGGAGAAAATGCTGAGAATCAGCATTTTCTTCCTTTCTCTTCGATGTTTTCGCTGCAAAACACATCGAAAATCGATGTGGAGAGACTGGCTCGCACCTCAGTCTCGTAGAGGGATGGTTCCCGGTCATTTTGGTGTCTAGAATGTCCGTCTCTGTCGGATATTGACGGAGATGAGTGTGAACCTACCCTCGTTCTCAGCATTTTCTTCCTTTTCCTTCGAGGTTTTCGCTGCAAAACGCATCGAAAATGTCTCGTAGAGGGATGATTCCCGCTCATTTTGGTGTCTAGAATGTCCGTCTCCGCCGAGTATTGACGGAGATAAGTGTGAACGTAGCCCCGTTTTCGCCGGGTTCTGGCTAGACTCGCTGTTCGGAGCTGTATAACGCTACTATGCGCTTATACCAGCAGTGCGTTCGCTCTGCCCACATCCACCACCCGGTCAGGGTCACATCCGCCGTCACCCACGTCGTCCCTCGGCTCGTCCGCCGGTGATAAGGACCAGTATAACGGCTACAGGGGCTTTCTGAAGCGTTGGAGGTGACGTGAAACGGGCTTCAAACCAGCATTTTCTCCATTTCTCTCAATGTTTTCTCTGTCAAATCACCCAAGACCCTTTAGTTCCAGTGTGCATTAGGTCGGGGGCATGTCGCCTGATCACGATATAATGGGGAAATTTGATGTGCTGTGGGTACATGGCCTTAGCGATACTTACTCTACCGTTATACACGGGCCCAACAATAGGCCAACAGTGCGTGTGCTTTCTCGTGCACGCGATTCCTCGTCTCCTGGCCGAAATATCACGTTCCCCGCCACGGGCACACCGCCTGATTGTGGCTGAGGGATAGTTCTACGATGTAGACTACGATTCTCCGGCCCCTGGGTTCGAAAACCCACCAAATTTTGGGCTTTCCCTGTCCCGAGAGGCCCAAATTGGACCTCGGAAACCGCTTAAAATGGCCCTCAAAAGGCTATTTTTGATGCCAAAGCCGCAAACTAAACGCCAAATCGTAGAAACTACCCGTTGAAAGCGAACCCACAACACGGGGCTCGGATCCGAGTCCTTGGGAGAGAGCCTACAGCCGCTTTTCCCCGACCAAGAAACACAGGCGGGGGGGAGACCGGATATGCTTTCGCGCTGGTCGGCGCTCATATAGAATTATATAGCGAACATTTCTTAAATATTTAAGGGATGGGCTTCCCCCCCCGCCTTGTCTACGTACAGGTCCGCAATGCACTAGCCTTTTCTCCAGTTAGAATCATATAGCCATAGCTCTCGGCCTCCGTTCATCATTCTACATAGAACAGCGAGATGACTGACACCGCAACAGCTCCCACCCCAAAGGCAAAGAAGGCTGCCAGCAAGCCCAAGAAGCCCTCGGCTCACCCCAAATACAGCGAAATGGTTGCCGCTGCTATCGGCAGCCTCAAGGAGAGGGGAGGCTCTTCCAGACAGGCCATCTTGAAGTACATTCTCAAGAACTACAACGTAGGGAAAGAGGAGAAGAGCGTAAACGCCCACTTGAAATTGGCGCTGAAGGCAGGGGTCAAGAAAGGCAGCCTCAAGCAGGCCAAGGGTACCGGCGCAGCCGGCTCCTTCAGGCTCGGCGAAGTCAAGAAAGCACCCAAGAAGGCTGCCAAGAAGGCACCTAAACCGGCTGCAGCCAAGAAGAAGCCAGCAGCGAAAAAACCGGCCGCAGCAGCCAAGAAGGCCACCAAAAAGGCAGGCACCCCGAAAAAGAAGAAGGTCGCCGCCAAGAAGGCAACGCCCAAGAAGAAGCCAGCAGCAGCCAAGAAGAAGGCAACGCCCAAGAAGAAGCCCGCAGCGAAGAAAGCAGCCGCCAAGAAGCCAGCAGCGAAGAAAGCCCCTGCCAAAAAGTAGATTTTGCCTCGTTCCGAACTAGGCAAAACGCCCCCAAAAGGTCCTTTTCAGGACCATCCTACGCCCAGAAAGGCATTCCTGTGCGAGATTTTCTCTGTCCGATTACCTAGGAAACCCCGTAGAGACGAGGCCCATTAAAACCTACAACATAGGTGTACTAGGTCATGAAACGCGTACGAGCACCCTTCCATTTTCACCTGGCAAACAGGGCCCTAAAATAGACATTTTCACCGAAACTAGTATAAACCGCATATATTTCCACCTTTAAGGCATAAAAGTAGCCAAAACCCATCAAATGCATGCAAAATCACACAATTCTATCAAGAAACGGGGTATTTATCGCCGTTTTCTATGTAAAAACAGTCTCTCAGGACTGGAGGGTCCAAAAAGGGCCTGCCGAAGGCCCGCCAGTACGGCGGCTCTGATTGGTCGACGATCCTGGTATCTGAGAAAACAGCCAATCAGCGACGCCGTACTGGCGGGCCTTCGGCAGGGCCTTTTTGGACCCTCTCAGCCCCAAATTTGAATCGTCAATTACTCGATTTTCCGACTTTTTTCGAAAAATCTGAAGCGAGCAAAAACTTGCAACTGTGTTGTAGGTAAGAAAAAACAAAAATTTAATCATGAGCTATTAACTATATGGGAGTTATGAAGGGTTTTCTTGGGAACTTTGAGCCCGATTTTCGGATATTTATAGTATTTGCACGCTATTGAGTGTTATACCGATAAGCGCGGCCCAATTTTTGCTTTCCAACGAGCCTACCCACAACCCTGTAGCTTAAAAAACAAGGAAATGCGAGCAGAGACAAATTTGAGGTGTTCGCCGAAAATCACAAAAATTTCACAAGTCCAAAAGGTTCCCCCCCCGCCCGGAGAGGTGTCTTCGCGCAGGTCCGCGCCCATATAGAATTAAAGAAGGCTTTCTTAAATCGTTAAATCGCTTAAATATTTAAGGAAAAGTAGGTCAATCCCCTTTTTGGTGAATTTTTGCACAAAATTGGAAATTTTGTTTCTGCTCGCATTTCTTCATTTTTGAAGCCAGAAAGCTGGGAGTAGGCTCGTTGGAAAGGTCGAATCATGTTGCGTCTACCTATATAAAAATCATAAAGATCAAACAATATTCACTACCCGAAAAATGCGATTTTCGTAAAAACCAAGAAACAAAGTTTAGCCTAAGATCGGACGCTGATCCCAAAACTTTTGATACCATCGTACGCGGCTTGACAAGGCGGAGGTTAAGACATATTTTTCAGCCTTCTAGCTCAAAGGATAAAGAAATGAGAACAAAATCAAATTTGGGTGGTTAGAGGGTCCAAAAAGGCCCTGCCGAAGGCCCGCCAGTACGGCTTCGCTGATTGGTCGAGAGACCCGACTGCCGGAATGAACCGAGGCCTCTGATTGGCTGAATCGCGATCGCCTTTAAATCGCTCTTTGCATATAATATGTGTTGAAATAGGGGTTTCTGCACAGTCAAACAGCTATGGCAAGAACAAAGCAGACCGCTCGTAAATCCACCGGAGGAAAGGCTCCACGAAAACAGTTGGCCACCAAGGCAGCCCGTAAGAGCGCCCCAGCCACTGGCGGAGTGAAGAAGCCCCACAGATACAGGCCCGGTACCGTCGCCCTCCGTGAGATCAGACGTTACCAGAAGAGCACAGAGCTTCTGATCAGAAAATTGCCCTTCCAGCGTCTTGTGCGTGAAATCGCCCAGGACTTCAAGACCGATCTCCGTTTCCAGAGCTCTGCCGTGATGGCCCTCCAGGAAGCTAGCGAGGCCTACTTGGTCGGACTCTTCGAGGACACCAACCTGTGTGCCATCCACGCTAAACGAGTCACCATCATGCCCAAGGACATCCAGCTCGCCCGAAGAATCCGAGGTGAACGTGCTTAGGCTTGTCGGGACAGTCAGAACCCCCTCAAAACGGCCCTTCTAAGGGCCACAACTATACACGAAGGTTACCTTACACGAACAATTGTCGCAATCCATCGCCCTAACGTATACTAACAGCCGAAACCCAAATCAAGCACCCGCCCCAATGTCCAAAAAGCCTTTTTAGGGTCCACCGTACATCGGCAGCAACCTTTCAATTTAATATATATCAATCAGACCACCTACACAAAATAGTAGAGACCAGTATAAGACCGATTCGAACCCACAACATAGGTCTGCTAGGTCATAGAAAGCGTTCAAACACCCGTCCATGTTCAGTTCGCCAATAGCATTTCAGGGCGGGGGGGGGGGTGGAAAGGCGGGGGGGGGGGGACGTGTCTACGTACAGGTCCGCGCTCATATAGAATTAAAGAAGGATTCGTTAAATCGGATTTAACTATTTAAGAAAGGCGAGGGGGGGGGGACGTGTCTACGTGCAGGTCCGCGCTCATATAGAATAAAGAAGGACTGCTTAAATCGGATTTAATTATTTAAGGTCCCATTGCGGACCTGTACGTAGACACTTTGACCTACTGACCTACTGACCTAATTAAAAGTTGCAGAAAATTAATTAGGTCAGTAGGTCAGTAGGTCAAATGCTTCCGCGCTGGTCCGCGCTCGACCTTAAATAATTAAATCGGATTTAAGAAAGTCTTCTTTAATTCTATATGAGCGCGGACCTGCGCGAACACAAAAAAGAATTATAGTGGCCAGCGACCAGATTTCTATTATAAGTAAAGGCAGAACAGTATTTCGGCATTCAGTCGAATTCTAACATAGTAGAAACAATGTCTGGACGTGGTAAAGGCGGTAAGGGTCTAGGAAAGGGGGGCGCTAAGCGTCACAGGAAAGTCCTTCGAGACAACATCCAGGGTATTACCAAGCCGGCTATCCGTCGACTTGCCCGCCGAGGTGGTGTGAAGAGAATTTCTGGTCTCATCTACGAAGAGACACGAGGTGTACTCAAAGTGTTCTTGGAAAACGTCATCAGAGATGCCGTCACCTACACCGAGCACGCCAAGAGGAAGACCGTCACAGCCATGGACGTCGTCTACGCCCTCAAAAGACAAGGCAGAACCCTCTACGGATTCGGTGGTTAAGCTCCAGAGCTCAAGACCCGACAGAAAACGGCCCTTCTCAGGGCCACAACACGACTAGATAGTGTTCTTTGAGTCGAAAATTGTCATTTTTGTACCCCCATAAATCCCCATTAAAGGCATCCCAATCCCGTATTTCTCGGTTAGATCACCAAGGAAAACCCGTAGACCCATCGATCAGACCGATTAGAGCCCACAGCCAAGGCAGGTTGAGCCCAGAATCGCGAGCAAACCCCCGCCCATTTTCACCTGATCAACGAACTGAGTGCCAAATCGCCATTTTCGGACCCCCATAAATACCAATGGAACAGTTTTTTCTGACGTTCCCCTATTATATCTGTTAGGAAAATATTCAGAGACAAGGAATAAGTCAATTTCAATCGTCAGAGAAGGTTGGTTAGGCAAAAAAACGCAATCCAGGACCCGCCCAAGTGCAATTTGCACAGAATCTCATCGGACCCCAAAATCGGCTATTTACACCGAAAATGGTCTTTTTCGCCGATATTTCGACATTTTTTGGATAAATGTATGGAAATCCGAACAAATGCATGCAAAATCATCCAATTCTATCGTGAAACAACGAAATTATAGGCGAAAAAACGCTTTTCGGGCCTGGAGGGTCCAAAAAGGGCCTGCCGAAGGCCCGCCAGTACGGCCGCTCTGATTGGTCGACGATTCCTATCATCTGAAATACAGCCAATCAGCGATGTCGTACTGGCGGGGCTTCGGCAGGGCCTTTTTGGACCCTCAAACCCCCAAATTTGAATCGTCAAATACTCGATTTTCCGACTTTTTTTCGAAAAATCTGAAGCGAGCAAAAACTTGTAACTGTGTTGTAGGTATGTAAAAAGAAAAATTTATCCATGTGCTATATACCGTATAGGAGTTATGAAGGCTTTTCGTGGGAATTTTGAGCCCAATTTTCGGATATTTATAGTATTTGCAGGCTGTTGAGTGTTATTTCAATAAGCGCGGCTCAATTTTTGCTTTCCAACGAGCCTACCCACAACCCTGTAGCTTAAAAAACAAGGAAATGCGAGCAGAGACAAATTTGAGGTGCTCGCCGAAAATCTCAAAAATTTCCCAAGTCCACAAGGTTGCCCCCCCGCCCGAGAGGTGTCTTCGCGCAGGTCCGCGCTCATATAGAAATAAAGAAGGGCTTTCTTAAATCGTTAAATCGCTTAAATATTTAAGGAAAGTAGGTCAATCCCCCTTTTTGCGATATAAATACCGAGCGAGAGCAGGCGTCCACACTTTAGTTATTGAGCTGCTAGAGGAAGGATCATGCCACCCAAAGTTGGATCGAAAGGCGCAAAGAAAGCCGTGAGCAAGGCGAAAGCCCAGCGCTCTGGCGACAAGAAAAGGAAGAGGAGGAGGAAGGAATCCTACGCTATCTACATTTACAAAGTCCTGAAGCAGGTGCACCCCGACACTGGTATCTCGAGCAAGGCCATGTCCATCATGAACAGCTTCGTGAACGATATCTTTGAGAGAATCGCCGCCGAGGCTTCACGACTGGCCCACTACAACAAGCGCTCCACCATCACCAGCAGAGAGGTCCAGACCGCCGTCAGACTGCTCTTGCCCGGTGAGCTGGCCAAGCACGCCGTCAGCGAAGGCACAAAGGCTGTCACCAAGTACACCAGCAGCAAGTAGAAAGCGACGTCCCGTCCCCCCAAAACGGCCCTTATCAGGGCCACAACACCGCTAGATAGTGTTCCGAGAGTCGAAAACTGCCATTTTCAGATCCCCCAAACCCGTCCGCCATTTCCCGGTCAGATCACATAGAAAAAACCTCAGACCCATTCGAACCCGCAGCGAAGGTCTGTTTGACCTAGAATCACGGTCAAGCACCCGTCCAGATTCAATTTACACATAGCCTCTACAGGGCACGAAATGGGGATATTTCGACGAAAAAGGTCTTTCAAGCCCATATTTCGACCCTTTACCGATAAGGGTAGTTAAAACCCATCAAATGCGTGCAAAATCATCCAATTCTATCGTCAAACAATGAAAATATAGGCGAAAAAAGGCTTTTCGGGACTGGAGGGTCCAAAAAGGGCCTGCCGAAGGCCCGCCAGTACGGCCCCTCTGATTGGTCAACAATTCTTGTTATTTGAAATACAGCCCTGAAATACAGCCAATCAGCGATGCCGTACTGGCGGGCCTTCGGTAGGGCCTTTTTGGACCCTCTCACCACCAAAACTTGAATCGCCAAAAACTCGATTTTTCGACTTTTTTTGAAAAATCTGAAGCGAGCAAAAACTTTCAACTGTGTTGTAGGTAAGAAAAAACAAAAATTTAATGATGAGCTATTTACTATATGGGAGTTATGGAGGCTTTTCTTGGGGACTTTGAGCCCGATTTTCGGATATTTATAGTATTTACATGCTGTTGAGTGTTATTTTGATAAGCGCGGCTCAATTTCTGCTTTCCAACGAGCCTACCCACAACCCTGTAGCTTAAAAATTGAGAAAATGCGAGCAGAAACAAATTTCGAGTGCTCGCCCAAAATCTCAAAAATTTCACAAGTCCGTAAAGTAGGTCAATCCCCTTTTTGGTGAATTTTTGCACAAAAATGAAAATTTTGTTTCTGCTCGCATTTCTTTATTTTTGAAGCCAGAAAGCTGGGAGTAGGCTCGTTGGAAAGGTCTAATCATGCCGCATCTGCCTATATAAGATTCATAAAGATCGAACAATATCCAATACCCGAAAAATGCGATTTACGTAAAAACCAAGAAACAAAGTTTAGCCCAAGATCAGACGCCGATCCCAAAACTTTTGATACCATCTTACGCAGTTTGACGAGACGGAGGTTAAGACATATTTTTCAGCCTTCTATCTCAAAAGATGAAGAAATGAGAGGAAAATCAAATTTGGATGGTCAGAGGGTCCAAAAAGGCCCTGCCGAAGCAACGCCAGTACGGCCGCTCTGATTGGTCGACAATTCCTACTATCTGAAATACAGCCAATCAGCGACGCCGTACTGGCGGGCCTTCGGCAGGGCCTTTTTGGACCCTGTCAGCCCCAAATTTGAATCGTCAAATACTCGATTTTCAGACTTTTTTTGAAAAATCTGAAGCGAGCAAAAACTTGCAACTGTGTTGTAGGTAAGAAAAAACAAAAATTTGATGATGAGCTATATAGCGTATAGGCGTTATGAAGGGTTTTCTTGGGAACTTTGAACCCGATTTTCGGATATTTATAGTATTCGCACGCTATTGAGTATTATATCGTTAAACGCGGCCTAATTTTTGCTTTCCAACGAGCCTACCCACAACCTTGTAGCTTAAAAAACGAGGAAATACGAGCAGAGACAAATTTGAGTTGTTCGCCGAAAATCACCAAAATCTCTCAACTCTGAAATGTTGCCCCCCCCGCCCGGAAGTGTCTTCGCGCAGGTCCGCGCTGACCTATCCACTTTTGGGACTATAAAAGCCAAGCTCGGCTCATTTTTTGTCATTTTAACAGCGAATCTCGTACAGTTCACATCGAACGTAAATCATGTCTGGACGTGGTAAAGGTGGCAAAGTGAAGGGGAAGGCCAAGAGCCGATCGACCCGGGCCGGATTACAGTTCCCAGTGGGCAGAATCCACCGACTCTTGAGAAAAGGCAACTACGCCGAGCGTGTCGGAGCCGGTGCACCCGTTTATCTGGCCGCCGTGCTCGAATACCTGGCCGCCGAAGTGTTGGAATTGGCAGGAAACGCAGCCCGTGACAACAAGAAGAGCAGAATCATTCCCCGTCATCTGCAGCTGGCCATCAGGAACGACGAGGAGTTGAACAAGCTCTTATCCGGAGTTACCATCGCCCAGGGTGGTGTGCTCCCCAACATCCAGGCTGTACTTCTGCCCAAGAAGACCGCCAAGGCAGCCAAGTAAGCCTTCTGGTTACAAAACTAGAGACAAACGGCCCTTCTCAGGGCCACCATTTCACTAGAAAATCGTTTCCCCGAGCTCGAATTGTCTGTTATAATCAAGAAAAGTATAGTCCCAGCATGAAAAGGCCGCCATTCCGTTGTGTCATTGTCCCAAGAAACGCGATCAACGACCGTCCGATGTCACAAAGTGCCATTTTCAGGTCCCCCGTACCCCGGCAATAGCCTTCTAATTCGATATTTAATATCAATCGCTGATATTTCCAGCTTTTAGCCATAAAAGTAGCGAAAACCCATCAAATGCATGCATAATCACACAATTCTATATGGAAACGTGGTATTTATCGCCGTTTTCTGTGTAAGAACAGCCTCTCGGGACTGGAGGGTCCAAAAAGGGCCTGCCGAACGCCCGCCAGTACGGCCGCTCTGATTGGTCGACGATCCTGGTATCTGAAAGAACAGCCAATCAGCGACGCCGTACTGGCGGGCCTTCGGCAGGGCCTTTTTGGACCCTCCAACCCCAAATCTTGAACCGTCAAAAACTCGATTTTCATACTTTTTTCGAAAAATCTGAAGCGAGCAAAAACTTGCAACTGTGTTGTAGGTATGTAAAAACAAAAATTTATCCATGTGCTATATACCATATAGGAGTAACGAAGGGTTTTCTTGGGAACTTTGAGCCCGATTTTCGGATATTTATAGTATTCACACGCTGTTGGACGTTATACCGATAAGCGCGGCTCAATTTTTGCTTTCCAACGAGCCTACCCACAACCCTGTAGCTTAAAAAATGAGAAAATGCGAGCAGAGACAAATTTGGGGTGATCGCCCAAAATCTCCAAAATCTTCCAACTCTGAAAGGTTCCCCCCCGCCTGGAGAGGTGTCTTCGCGCAGGTCCGCGCTCATATAGAATTAAAGAAGGGTTTCTTAAATCGTTAAATATTTAAGGAAAAGTAGGTCAATCCCCTTTTTTTTGCACAAAAATGAAAATTTTGTTTCTGCTCGCATTTCATCGATTTTAATGGTAGAAAGATAAGAGTAGGCTCGTTGGAAAGGTCTCATTATGGCGCGTCTGCTGGTATAAAAATCATCAAGATCGCACTATATTCACTACCCGAAAAATGGGATTTTCGTAAAAACCAAGAAACAAAGTTTAGCCTAAGATCAGACGCTGATCCCAGAAATTTTGATACCATCGTACGCAGCTCAACGAGACGGAGGTTAAGACATAATTTTCAGCCTTCTAGCTGAAAAGATAAAGAAATGAGAGCAAAAAGAAATTTGTGTTTCTTTTTTGGCATTTCCCGCTTTTATTGACCATTCATGGAAGAGGAGCTTGGTGATTGGTCCTTTTGTCTCTGTATATAATCCATTATCAGTCAGTGATTACAGTTCAGTGTGGAAGTGGACGTGGTGACGAGTAGATGGTTCTAGCCTAGCATGTAACTGCATGAAAGTATATTCCTTGAGCGAAAATTGTTTAGAAACCGGCCTAGACGGGCTGTGGAGATGCTTTAGAGCTGCGAGAGGGGGACGTATCGCCGATTTTCGAGCGAATAAAAAAATATTTATATCACGCGCGCGCGCGCACGCACGCGCGCGCCGTGGAGTGGAGTTGGAGTTGGAGGTTGGAGTTGGAGATGGAGATGGAGATCAAGAAAGGGGGCTATGTCCGACCTTGCATCTGATCTGTGATATAGTATATGCTAGACTAGACATTTATTCCACACCGCCCAGGCAGTCTGAACTTGTACTACAAGAATAGGATGTAACAAACATCAGTTTTCAGGGTAGTCAGAGAACAGTATACAGCCCAGAACAAGCCCAGTCACAATGCAATAAAGGCATTTTTTTTTTTTTTTTTTTTTTTTTTCAATCTCCGCATTCCCGGTCATATTTCCACATGTTACGGGTAAAGGTAGCAAAACCCCATCAACATCAGTCAAAATCACCCAAATCTATCGGTAAAGTCGGTGTTTATCGCCGTTTTCTATGTAAAAACAGTCTCTCGGGACTGGAGGGTCCAAAAAGGCACTGCCGAACGCCCGCCAGTACGGCCGCTCTGATTGGTCGACAATTGCTATTATCTGAAATACAGCCAATCAGCGACGCCGTACTGGCGGGCCTTCGGCAGGGCCGTTTTGGACCCTCCAATCCCCAAAATTTGAACCGTCAAAAACTCAATTTTCCGAATTTTTTCGAAAAATCTGAAGCGAGCAAAAACTTGCAACTGTGTTGTAGGTATGTAAAAACCAAAATTTATCCATGTGCTATATACCATATAGGAGTTATGAAGGCTTTTCGTGGGAACTTTGAGCCCGATTTTCGGATATTTATAGTATTTGCACGCTGTTGAGTGTTATTTCAATAAGCGCGGCTCAATTTTTGCTTTCCAACGAGCCTACCCACAACCCTGTAGCTTAAAAAACGAGGAAATGCGAGCAGAGACAAATTTGAGGTGCTCGCCCAAAATCTCAAAAATTTCCCAAGTCCAAAAGGTTGCCCCCCCGCCCGAGAGGTGTCTTCGCGCAGGTCCGCGCTCATATAGAAATAAAGAAGGGCTTTCTTAAATCGTTAAATCGCTTAAATATTTAAGCTAGAGTAGGTCAATCCCCTTTTTGATGAATTTTTGCACAAAATTGAAAATTTTGTTTCTGCTCGCATTTCTTCATTTTTGAAGCCAGAAAGCCGGGAGTAGGCTCGTTGGATAGGTCTTATTATGCCTCGTCTGCCTATATAAAATTCCTAAAGATCAAACAATATTCACTACCCGAAAAATGCGATTTCCGTAAAAACCAAGAAACAAAGTTTAGCCCAAGATCAGACGCTGATCCCAGAACTTTTGATGCCATCTCACGCGGCTTGACGAGACGGAGGTTAAGACATATTTTTCAGCCTTCTAGCTCAAAAGATAAAGAAATGAGAGCAAAAACAAGTTTGTGAAAGCGAATTCTGAGCCCGATCATCGGACTGCATTCTGATCCAATTAAATGTTATATGGACAAACGCGGCCTAAATTTGTCTTTCCAACGAGCCTACCCACAACCCTCTGGTTTAACGGGTAACGAAATACGGGCAGAAGCAAGTTGACCAGCAAAAGCTCGGATCGCCCGAAACCCCCAATTTTCTCCTTTTCTCTCAAAATTTGAGTTTGTCACTCGAATGCGACCACGTTGTAGGTAGAGAAAAACGGCAATAGACTATTGGGACTATACAGTATATAGAGAGGGAGGAGGCATTACTACCAGCAGGTACGTCCCACACAGGCACCGACCTGAAATAGAGAGAATATACGGGCACTGTGTTGTGCAGCCGTTTTCAATGATGACAAGGGTAGAAAATGTCGTAAACTCGCTTTTCAACACGATTCCATCGATTTCTCGCCAAACTCGCTACCGTGAGTTTGTTCTTTACGTTAGAATTAGTATGGGACCGGCGCGGACCAGGTCGGAGGAACACTGGGTGTCAACGCTCTCTCCGGTATGGATACGCACATGCCGTCACGGGATAGAGTCCCGTAGGTCCCTCCTCGACGCGTTATTCTCCTGCTGGAACCCAGGGCATTGAAACAAACACGACATAACGGGGTTCGAGCGCGAAAACATCGAGAGAAAGGAAGAAAATGCTGAGAATCAGCATTTTCTTCCTTTCTCTCGATGTTCTCGCTGCAAAACTCGTCTATAACCGTTGTGGAGGATCTGTCTCGTAGCTCAGTCTCGTAGAGGGATGATTCCCGGTCATTTTGGTATCTAGAACGTCCGTCTCCGCCGAATATTGGCGGAGATAAGTGTGAACGTATCCTCGTTCTCAGCATTTTCTTCCTTTTTCTTCGAGGTTTTCGCTGCAAAACGCATCGAAAATCGATGCGGAGAGGCTGGGTCGCACCTCAGTCTCGTAGAGGGATGATTCCCGGTCATGTTGGTGTCTAGAATGTCCGTCTCCGCCGAATATTGGCGGAGATAAGTGTGAACGTACCCTCGTTCTCAGCATTTTCTTCCTTTTTCTTCGAGGTTTTCGCTGCAAAACGCATCGAAAATCGATGTGGAGAGGCTGGGTCGCACCTCAGTCTCGTAGAGGGATGATTCCCGGTCATGTTGGTGTCTAGAATGTCCGTCTCCGCCGAGTATTAACGGAGATAAGTGTGAACGTAGCCCCGTTTTCGCCGGGTTCTAGCTGGACTCTCTGTTCGGAGCTGTATAACGCTACTATGCGCTTATACCAGCAGTGCGTTCGCTCTGCCCACATCCACCACCCGGTCAGGGTCACATCCGCCGTCACCCATGTCGTCCCTCGGCTCGTCCGCCGGTGATACGGACCAGTATAACGGCTACTGGGGCTTTCTGAAGCGTTGGAGGTGACGTGAAACGGGCTTGAAACCAGCATTTTCTCCATTTCTCTCGATGTTTTCTCTGTCAGAATCGCCTGAGCCCCATTTATACCAGCTTGAATTATGCCGGGGGTATGAGAGCATTGAAACAAATACGACATAATGGGTTTCGAGCACGGAAAACATCGAGAGAAAGGGAGAAAATGCTGAGAATCAGCATTTTCTTCCTTTCTCTTCGATGTTTTCGCTGCAAAACACATCGAAAATCGATGTGGAGAGACTGGCTCGCACCTCAGTCTCGTAGAGGGATGGTTCCCGGTCATTTTGGTGTCTAGAATGTCCGTCTCTGTCGGATATTGACGGAGATGAGTGTGAACCTACCCTCGTTCTCAGCATTTTCTTCCTTTTCCTTCGAGGTTTTCGCTGCAAAACGCATCGAAAATGTCTCGTAGAGGGATGATTCCCGCTCATTTTGGTGTCTAGAATGTCCGTCTCCGCCGAGTATTGACGGAGATAAGTGTGAACGTAGCCCCGTTTTCGCCGGGTTCTGGCTAGACTCGCTGTTCGGAGCTGTATAACGCTACTATGCGCTTATACCAGCAGTGCGTTCGCTCTGCCCACATCCACCACCCGGTCAGGGTCACATCCGCCGTCACCCACGTCGTCCCTCGGCTCGTCCGCCGGTGATAAGGACCAGTATAACGGCTACAGGGGCTTTCTGAAGCGTTGGAGGTGACGTGAAACGGGCTTCAAACCAGCATTTTCTCCATTTCTCTCAATGTTTTCTCTGTCAAATCACCCAAGACCCTTTAGTTCCAGTGTGCATTAGGTCGGGGGCATGTCGCCTGATCACGATATAATGGGGAAATTTGATGTGCTGTGGGTACATGGCCTTAGCGATACTTACTCTACCGTTATACACGGGCCCAACAATAGGCCAACAGTGCGTGTGCTTTCTCGTGCACGCGATTCCTCGTCTCCTGGCCGAAATATCACGTTCCCCGCCACGGGCACACCGCCTGATTGTGGCTGAGGGATAGTTCTACGATGTAGACTACGATTCTCCGGCCCCTGGGTTCGAAAACCCACCAAATTTTGGGCTTTCCCTGTCCCGAGAGGCCCAAATTGGACCTCGGAAACCGCTTAAAATGGCCCTCAAAAGGCTATTTTTGATGCCAAAGCCGCAAACTAAACGCCAAATCGTAGAAACTACCCGTTGAAAGCGAACCCACAACACGGGGCTCGGATCCGAGTCCTTGGGAGAGAGCCTACAGCCGCTTTTCCCCGACCAAGAAACACAGGCGGGGGGGAGACCGGATATGCTTTCGCGCTGGTCGGCGCTCATATAGAATTATATAGCGAACATTTCTTAAATATTTAAGGGATGGGCTTCCCCCCCCGCCTTGTCTACGTACAGGTCCGCAATGCACTAGCCTTTTCTCCAGTTAGAATCATATAGCCATAGCTCTCGGCCTCCGTTCATCATTCTACATAGAACAGCGAGATGACTGACACCGCAACAGCTCCCACCCCAAAGGCAAAGAAGGCTGCCAGCAAGCCCAAGAAGCCCTCGGCTCACCCCAAATACAGCGAAATGGTTGCCGCTGCTATCGGCAGCCTCAAGGAGAGGGGAGGCTCTTCCAGACAGGCCATCTTGAAGTACATTCTCAAGAACTACAACGTAGGGAAAGAGGAGAAGAGCGTAAACGCCCACTTGAAATTGGCGCTGAAGGCAGGGGTCAAGAAAGGCAGCCTCAAGCAGGCCAAGGGTACCGGCGCAGCCGGCTCCTTCAGGCTCGGCGAAGTCAAGAAAGCACCCAAGAAGGCTGCCAAGAAGGCACCTAAACCGGCTGCAGCCAAGAAGAAGCCAGCAGCGAAAAAACCGGCCGCAGCAGCCAAGAAGGCCACCAAAAAGGCAGGCACCCCGAAAAAGAAGAAGGTCGCCGCCAAGAAGGCAACGCCCAAGAAGAAGCCAGCAGCAGCCAAGAAGAAGGCAACGCCCAAGAAGAAGCCCGCAGCGAAGAAAGCAGCCGCCAAGAAGCCAGCAGCGAAGAAAGCCCCTGCCAAAAAGTAGATTTTGCCTCGTTCCGAACTAGGCAAAACGCCCCCAAAAGGTCCTTTTCAGGACCATCCTACGCCCAGAAAGGCATTCCTGTGCGAGATTTTCTCTGTCCGATTACCTAGGAAACCCCGTAGAGACGAGGCCCATTAAAACCTACAACATAGGTGTACTAGGTCATGAAACGCGTACGAGCACCCTTCCATTTTCACCTGGCAAACAGGGCCCTAAAATAGACATTTTCACCGAAACTAGTATAAACCGCATATATTTCCACCTTTAAGGCATAAAAGTAGCCAAAACCCATCAAATGCATGCAAAATCACACAATTCTATCAAGAAACGGGGTATTTATCGCCGTTTTCTATGTAAAAACAGTCTCTCAGGACTGGAGGGTCCAAAAAGGGCCTGCCGAAGGCCCGCCAGTACGGCGGCTCTGATTGGTCGACGATCCTGGTATCTGAGAAAACAGCCAATCAGCGACGCCGTACTGGCGGGCCTTCGGCAGGGCCTTTTTGGACCCTCTCAGCCCCAAATTTGAATCGTCAATTACTCGATTTTCCGACTTTTTTCGAAAAATCTGAAGCGAGCAAAAACTTGCAACTGTGTTGTAGGTAAGAAAAAACAAAAATTTAATCATGAGCTATTAACTATATGGGAGTTATGAAGGGTTTTCTTGGGAACTTTGAGCCCGATTTTCGGATATTTATAGTATTTGCACGCTATTGAGTGTTATACCGATAAGCGCGGCCCAATTTTTGCTTTCCAACGAGCCTACCCACAACCCTGTAGCTTAAAAAACAAGGAAATGCGAGCAGAGACAAATTTGAGGTGTTCGCCGAAAATCACAAAAATTTCACAAGTCCAAAAGGTTCCCCCCCCGCCCGGAGAGGTGTCTTCGCGCAGGTCCGCGCCCATATAGAATTAAAGAAGGCTTTCTTAAATCGTTAAATCGCTTAAATATTTAAGGAAAAGTAGGTCAATCCCCTTTTTGGTGAATTTTTGCACAAAATTGGAAATTTTGTTTCTGCTCGCATTTCTTCATTTTTGAAGCCAGAAAGCTGGGAGTAGGCTCGTTGGAAAGGTCGAATCATGTTGCGTCTACCTATATAAAAATCATAAAGATCAAACAATATTCACTACCCGAAAAATGCGATTTTCGTAAAAACCAAGAAACAAAGTTTAGCCTAAGATCGGACGCTGATCCCAAAACTTTTGATACCATCGTACGCGGCTTGACAAGGCGGAGGTTAAGACATATTTTTCAGCCTTCTAGCTCAAAGGATAAAGAAATGAGAACAAAATCAAATTTGGGTGGTTAGAGGGTCCAAAAAGGCCCTGCCGAAGGCCCGCCAGTACGGCTTCGCTGATTGGTCGAGAGACCCGACTGCCGGAATGAACCGAGGCCTCTGATTGGCTGAATCGCGATCGCCTTTAAATCGCTCTTTGCATATAATATGTGTTGAAATAGGGGTTTCTGCACAGTCAAACAGCTATGGCAAGAACAAAGCAGACCGCTCGTAAATCCACCGGAGGAAAGGCTCCACGAAAACAGTTGGCCACCAAGGCAGCCCGTAAGAGCGCCCCAGCCACTGGCGGAGTGAAGAAGCCCCACAGATACAGGCCCGGTACCGTCGCCCTCCGTGAGATCAGACGTTACCAGAAGAGCACAGAGCTTCTGATCAGAAAATTGCCCTTCCAGCGTCTTGTGCGTGAAATCGCCCAGGACTTCAAGACCGATCTCCGTTTCCAGAGCTCTGCCGTGATGGCCCTCCAGGAAGCTAGCGAGGCCTACTTGGTCGGACTCTTCGAGGACACCAACCTGTGTGCCATCCACGCTAAACGAGTCACCATCATGCCCAAGGACATCCAGCTCGCCCGAAGAATCCGAGGTGAACGTGCTTAGGCTTGTCGGGACAGTCAGAACCCCCTCAAAACGGCCCTTCTAAGGGCCACAACTATACACGAAGGTTACCTTACACGAACAATTGTCGCAATCCATCGCCCTAACGTATACTAACAGCCGAAACCCAAATCAAGCACCCGCCCCAATGTCCAAAAAGCCTTTTTAGGGTCCACCGTACATCGGCAGCAACCTTTCAATTTAATATATATCAATCAGACCACCTACACAAAATAGTAGAGACCAGTATAAGACCGATTCGAACCCACAACATAGGTCTGCTAGGTCATAGAAAGCGTTCAAACACCCGTCCATGTTCAGTTCGCCAATAGCATTTCAGGGCGGGGGGGGGGGTGGAAAGGCGGGGGGGGGGGGACGTGTCTACGTACAGGTCCGCGCTCATATAGAATTAAAGAAGGATTCGTTAAATCGGATTTAACTATTTAAGAAAGGCGAGGGGGGGGGGACGTGTCTACGTGCAGGTCCGCGCTCATATAGAATAAAGAAGGACTGCTTAAATCGGATTTAATTATTTAAGGTCCCATTGCGGACCTGTACGTAGACACTTTGACCTACTGACCTACTGACCTAATTAAAAGTTGCAGAAAATTAATTAGGTCAGTAGGTCAGTAGGTCAAATGCTTCCGCGCTGGTCCGCGCTCGACCTTAAATAATTAAATCGGATTTAAGAAAGTCTTCTTTAATTCTATATGAGCGCGGACCTGCGCGAACACAAAAAAGAATTATAGTGGCCAGCGACCAGATTTCTATTATAAGTAAAGGCAGAACAGTATTTCGGCATTCAGTCGAATTCTAACATAGTAGAAACAATGTCTGGACGTGGTAAAGGCGGTAAGGGTCTAGGAAAGGGGGGCGCTAAGCGTCACAGGAAAGTCCTTCGAGACAACATCCAGGGTATTACCAAGCCGGCTATCCGTCGACTTGCCCGCCGAGGTGGTGTGAAGAGAATTTCTGGTCTCATCTACGAAGAGACACGAGGTGTACTCAAAGTGTTCTTGGAAAACGTCATCAGAGATGCCGTCACCTACACCGAGCACGCCAAGAGGAAGACCGTCACAGCCATGGACGTCGTCTACGCCCTCAAAAGACAAGGCAGAACCCTCTACGGATTCGGTGGTTAAGCTCCAGAGCTCAAGACCCGACAGAAAACGGCCCTTCTCAGGGCCACAACACGACTAGATAGTGTTCTTTGAGTCGAAAATTGTCATTTTTGTACCCCCATAAATCCCCATTAAAGGCATCCCAATCCCGTATTTCTCGGTTAGATCACCAAGGAAAACCCGTAGACCCATCGATCAGACCGATTAGAGCCCACAGCCAAGGCAGGTTGAGCCCAGAATCGCGAGCAAACCCCCGCCCATTTTCACCTGATCAACGAACTGAGTGCCAAATCGCCATTTTCGGACCCCCATAAATACCAATGGAACAGTTTTTTCTGACGTTCCCCTATTATATCTGTTAGGAAAATATTCAGAGACAAGGAATAAGTCAATTTCAATCGTCAGAGAAGGTTGGTTAGGCAAAAAAACGCAATCCAGGACCCGCCCAAGTGCAATTTGCACAGAATCTCATCGGACCCCAAAATCGGCTATTTACACCGAAAATGGTCTTTTTCGCCGATATTTCGACATTTTTTGGATAAATGTATGGAAATCCGAACAAATGCATGCAAAATCATCCAATTCTATCGTGAAACAACGAAATTATAGGCGAAAAAACGCTTTTCGGGCCTGGAGGGTCCAAAAAGGGCCTGCCGAAGGCCCGCCAGTACGGCCGCTCTGATTGGTCGACGATTCCTATCATCTGAAATACAGCCAATCAGCGATGTCGTACTGGCGGGGCTTCGGCAGGGCCTTTTTGGACCCTCAAACCCCCAAATTTGAATCGTCAAATACTCGATTTTCCGACTTTTTTTCGAAAAATCTGAAGCGAGCAAAAACTTGTAACTGTGTTGTAGGTATGTAAAAAGAAAAATTTATCCATGTGCTATATACCGTATAGGAGTTATGAAGGCTTTTCGTGGGAATTTTGAGCCCAATTTTCGGATATTTATAGTATTTGCAGGCTGTTGAGTGTTATTTCAATAAGCGCGGCTCAATTTTTGCTTTCCAACGAGCCTACCCACAACCCTGTAGCTTAAAAAACAAGGAAATGCGAGCAGAGACAAATTTGAGGTGCTCGCCGAAAATCTCAAAAATTTCCCAAGTCCACAAGGTTGCCCCCCCGCCCGAGAGGTGTCTTCGCGCAGGTCCGCGCTCATATAGAAATAAAGAAGGGCTTTCTTAAATCGTTAAATCGCTTAAATATTTAAGGAAAGTAGGTCAATCCCCCTTTTTGCGATATAAATACCGAGCGAGAGCAGGCGTCCACACTTTAGTTATTGAGCTGCTAGAGGAAGGATCATGCCACCCAAAGTTGGATCGAAAGGCGCAAAGAAAGCCGTGAGCAAGGCGAAAGCCCAGCGCTCTGGCGACAAGAAAAGGAAGAGGAGGAGGAAGGAATCCTACGCTATCTACATTTACAAAGTCCTGAAGCAGGTGCACCCCGACACTGGTATCTCGAGCAAGGCCATGTCCATCATGAACAGCTTCGTGAACGATATCTTTGAGAGAATCGCCGCCGAGGCTTCACGACTGGCCCACTACAACAAGCGCTCCAC
Source organism: Fragum sueziense (assembly GCA_963680895.1). NCBI lineage: Eukaryota > Metazoa > Mollusca > Bivalvia > Cardiida > Cardiidae > Fragum > Fragum sueziense. The sequence continues at coordinate 23,217 of CAVMGG010000205.1, forward strand.
CATCACCAGCAGAGAGGTCCAGACCGCCGTCAGACTGCTCTTGCCCGGTGAGCTGGCCAAGCACGCCGTCAGCGAAGGCACAAAGGCTGTCACCAAGTACACCAGCAGCAAGTAGAAAGCGACGTCCCGTCCCCCCAAAACGGCCCTTATCAGGGCCACAACACCGCTAGATAGTGTTCCGAGAGTCGAAAACTGCCATTTTCAGATCCCCCAAACCCGTCCGCCATTTCCCGGTCAGATCACATAGAAAAAACCTCAGACCCATTCGAACCCGCAGCGAAGGTCTGTTTGACCTAGAATCACGGTCAAGCACCCGTCCAGATTCAATTTACACATAGCCTCTACAGGGCACGAAATGGGGATATTTCGACGAAAAAGGTCTTTCAAGCCCATATTTCGACCCTTTACCGATAAGGGTAGTTAAAACCCATCAAATGCGTGCAAAATCATCCAATTCTATCGTCAAACAATGAAAATATAGGCGAAAAAAGGCTTTTCGGGACTGGAGGGTCCAAAAAGGGCCTGCCGAAGGCCCGCCAGTACGGCCCCTCTGATTGGTCAACAATTCTTGTTATTTGAAATACAGCCCTGAAATACAGCCAATCAGCGATGCCGTACTGGCGGGCCTTCGGTAGGGCCTTTTTGGACCCTCTCACCACCAAAACTTGAATCGCCAAAAACTCGATTTTTCGACTTTTTTTGAAAAATCTGAAGCGAGCAAAAACTTTCAACTGTGTTGTAGGTAAGAAAAAACAAAAATTTAATGATGAGCTATTTACTATATGGGAGTTATGGAGGCTTTTCTTGGGGACTTTGAGCCCGATTTTCGGATATTTATAGTATTTACATGCTGTTGAGTGTTATTTTGATAAGCGCGGCTCAATTTCTGCTTTCCAACGAGCCTACCCACAACCCTGTAGCTTAAAAATTGAGAAAATGCGAGCAGAAACAAATTTCGAGTGCTCGCCCAAAATCTCAAAAATTTCACAAGTCCGTAAAGTAGGTCAATCCCCTTTTTGGTGAATTTTTGCACAAAAATGAAAATTTTGTTTCTGCTCGCATTTCTTTATTTTTGAAGCCAGAAAGCTGGGAGTAGGCTCGTTGGAAAGGTCTAATCATGCCGCATCTGCCTATATAAGATTCATAAAGATCGAACAATATCCAATACCCGAAAAATGCGATTTACGTAAAAACCAAGAAACAAAGTTTAGCCCAAGATCAGACGCCGATCCCAAAACTTTTGATACCATCTTACGCAGTTTGACGAGACGGAGGTTAAGACATATTTTTCAGCCTTCTATCTCAAAAGATGAAGAAATGAGAGGAAAATCAAATTTGGATGGTCAGAGGGTCCAAAAAGGCCCTGCCGAAGCAACGCCAGTACGGCCGCTCTGATTGGTCGACAATTCCTACTATCTGAAATACAGCCAATCAGCGACGCCGTACTGGCGGGCCTTCGGCAGGGCCTTTTTGGACCCTGTCAGCCCCAAATTTGAATCGTCAAATACTCGATTTTCAGACTTTTTTTGAAAAATCTGAAGCGAGCAAAAACTTGCAACTGTGTTGTAGGTAAGAAAAAACAAAAATTTGATGATGAGCTATATAGCGTATAGGCGTTATGAAGGGTTTTCTTGGGAACTTTGAACCCGATTTTCGGATATTTATAGTATTCGCACGCTATTGAGTATTATATCGTTAAACGCGGCCTAATTTTTGCTTTCCAACGAGCCTACCCACAACCTTGTAGCTTAAAAAACGAGGAAATACGAGCAGAGACAAATTTGAGTTGTTCGCCGAAAATCACCAAAATCTCTCAACTCTGAAATGTTGCCCCCCCCGCCCGGAAGTGTCTTCGCGCAGGTCCGCGCTGACCTATCCACTTTTGGGACTATAAAAGCCAAGCTCGGCTCATTTTTTGTCATTTTAACAGCGAATCTCGTACAGTTCACATCGAACGTAAATCATGTCTGGACGTGGTAAAGGTGGCAAAGTGAAGGGGAAGGCCAAGAGCCGATCGACCCGGGCCGGATTACAGTTCCCAGTGGGCAGAATCCACCGACTCTTGAGAAAAGGCAACTACGCCGAGCGTGTCGGAGCCGGTGCACCCGTTTATCTGGCCGCCGTGCTCGAATACCTGGCCGCCGAAGTGTTGGAATTGGCAGGAAACGCAGCCCGTGACAACAAGAAGAGCAGAATCATTCCCCGTCATCTGCAGCTGGCCATCAGGAACGACGAGGAGTTGAACAAGCTCTTATCCGGAGTTACCATCGCCCAGGGTGGTGTGCTCCCCAACATCCAGGCTGTACTTCTGCCCAAGAAGACCGCCAAGGCAGCCAAGTAAGCCTTCTGGTTACAAAACTAGAGACAAACGGCCCTTCTCAGGGCCACCATTTCACTAGAAAATCGTTTCCCCGAGCTCGAATTGTCTGTTATAATCAAGAAAAGTATAGTCCCAGCATGAAAAGGCCGCCATTCCGTTGTGTCATTGTCCCAAGAAACGCGATCAACGACCGTCCGATGTCACAAAGTGCCATTTTCAGGTCCCCCGTACCCCGGCAATAGCCTTCTAATTCGATATTTAATATCAATCGCTGATATTTCCAGCTTTTAGCCATAAAAGTAGCGAAAACCCATCAAATGCATGCATAATCACACAATTCTATATGGAAACGTGGTATTTATCGCCGTTTTCTGTGTAAGAACAGCCTCTCGGGACTGGAGGGTCCAAAAAGGGCCTGCCGAACGCCCGCCAGTACGGCCGCTCTGATTGGTCGACGATCCTGGTATCTGAAAGAACAGCCAATCAGCGACGCCGTACTGGCGGGCCTTCGGCAGGGCCTTTTTGGACCCTCCAACCCCAAATCTTGAACCGTCAAAAACTCGATTTTCATACTTTTTTCGAAAAATCTGAAGCGAGCAAAAACTTGCAACTGTGTTGTAGGTATGTAAAAACAAAAATTTATCCATGTGCTATATACCATATAGGAGTAACGAAGGGTTTTCTTGGGAACTTTGAGCCCGATTTTCGGATATTTATAGTATTCACACGCTGTTGGACGTTATACCGATAAGCGCGGCTCAATTTTTGCTTTCCAACGAGCCTACCCACAACCCTGTAGCTTAAAAAATAAGAAAATGCGAGCAGAGACAAATTTGGGGTGATCGCCCAAAATCTCCAAAATCTTCCAACTCTGAAAGGTTCCCCCCCGCCTGGAGAGGTGTCTTCGCGCAGGTCCGCGCTCATATAGAATTAAAGAAGGGTTTCTTAAATCGTTAAATATTTAAGGAAAAGTAGGTCAATCCCCTTTTTTTTGCACAAAAATGAAAATTTTGTTTCTGCTCGCATTTCATCGATTTTAATGGTAGAAAGATAAGAGTAGGCTCGTTGGAAAGGTCTCATTATGGCGCGTCTGCTGGTATAAAAATCATCAAGATCGCACTATATTCACTACCCGAAAAATGGGATTTTCGTAAAAACCAAGAAACAAAGTTTAGCCTAAGATCAGACGCTGATCCCAGAAATTTTGATACCATCGTACGCAGCTCAACGAGACGGAGGTTAAGACATAATTTTCAGCCTTCTAGCTGAAAAGATAAAGAAATGAGAGCAAAAAGAAATTTGTGTTTCTTTTTTGGCATTTCCCGCTTTTATTGACCATTCATGGAAGAGGAGCTTGGTGATTGGTCCTTTTGTCTCTGTATATAATCCATTATCAGTCAGTGATTACAGTTCAGTGTGGAAGTGGACGTGGTGACGAGTAGATGGTTCTAGCCTAGCATGTAACTGCATGAAAGTATATTCCTTGAGCGAAAATTGTTTAGAAACCGGCCTAGACGGGCTGTGGAGATGCTTTAGAGCTGCGAGAGGGGGACGTATCGCCGATTTTCGAGCGAATAAAAAAATATTTATATCACGCGCGCGCGCGCACGCACGCGCGCGCCGTGGAGTGGAGTTGGAGTTGGAGGTTGGAGTTGGAGATGGAGATGGAGATCAAGAAAGGGGGCTATGTCCGACCTTGCATCTGATCTGTGATATAGTATATGCTAGACTAGACATTTATTCCACACCGCCCAGGCAGTCTGAACTTGTACTACAAGAATAGGATGTAACAAACATCAGTTTTCAGGGTAGTCAGAGAACAGTATACAGCCCAGAACAAGCCCAGTCACAATGCAATAAAGGCATTTTTTTTTTTTTTTTTTTTTTTTTCAATCTCCGCATTCCCGGTCATATTTCCACATGTTACGGGTAAAGGTAGCAAAACCCCATCAACATCAGTCAAAATCACCCAAATCTATCGGTAAAGTCGGTGTTTATCGCCGTTTTCTATGTAAAAACAGTCTCTCGGGACTGGAGGGTCCAAAAAGGCACTGCCGAACGCCCGCCAGTACGGCCGCTCTGATTGGTCGACAATTGCTATTATCTGAAATACAGCCAATCAGCGACGCCGTACTGGCGGGCCTTCGGCAGGGCCGTTTTGGACCCTCCAATCCCCAAAATTTGAACCGTCAAAAACTCAATTTTCCGAATTTTTTCGAAAAATCTGAAGCGAGCAAAAACTTGCAACTGTGTTGTAGGTATGTAAAAACCAAAATTTATCCATGTGCTATATACCATATAGGAGTTATGAAGGCTTTTCGTGGGAACTTTGAGCCCGATTTTCGGATATTTATAGTATTTGCACGCTGTTGAGTGTTATTTCAATAAGCGCGGCTCAATTTTTGCTTTCCAACGAGCCTACCCACAACCCTGTAGCTTAAAAAACGAGGAAATGCGAGCAGAGACAAATTTGAGGTGCTCGCCCAAAATCTCAAAAATTTCCCAAGTCCAAAAGGTTGCCCCCCCGCCCGAGAGGTGTCTTCGCGCAGGTCCGCGCTCATATAGAAATAAAGAAGGGCTTTCTTAAATCGTTAAATCGCTTAAATATTTAAGCTAGAGTAGGTCAATCCCCTTTTTGATGAATTTTTGCACAAAATTGAAAATTTTGTTTCTGCTCGCATTTCTTCATTTTTGAAGCCAGAAAGCCGGGAGTAGGCTCGTTGGATAGGTCTTATTATGCCTCGTCTGCCTATATAAAATTCCTAAAGATCAAACAATATTCACTACCCGAAAAATGCGATTTCCGTAAAAACCAAGAAACAAAGTTTAGCCCAAGATCAGACGCTGATCCCAGAACTTTTGATGCCATCTCACGCGGCTTGACGAGACGGAGGTTAAGACATATTTTTCAGCCTTCTAGCTCAAAAGATAAAGAAATGAGAGCAAAAACAAGTTTGTGAAAGCGAATTCTGAGCCCGATCATCGGACTGCATTCTGATCCAATTAAATGTTATATGGACAAACGCGGCCTAAATTTGTCTTTCCAACGAGCCTACCCACAACCCTCTGGTTTAACGGGTAACGAAATACGGGCAGAAGCAAGTTGACCAGCAAAAGCTCGGATCGCCCGAAACCCCCAATTTTCTCCTTTTCTCTCAAAATTTGAGTTTGTCACTCGAATGCGACCACGTTGTAGGTAGAGAAAAACGGCAATAGACTATTGGGACTATACAGTATATAGAGAGGGAGGAGGCATTACTACCAGCAGGTACGTCCCACACAGGCACCGACCTGAAATAGAGAGAATATACGGGCACTGTGTTGTGCAGCCGTTTTCAATGATGACAAGGGTAGAAAATGTCGTAAACTCGCTTTTCAACACGATTCCATCGATTTCTCGCCAAACTCGCTACCGTGAGTTTGTTCTTTACGGTAGAATTAGTATGGGACCGGCGCGGACCAGGTCGGAGGAACACCGGGTGTCAACGCTCTCTCCGGTATGGATACGCACATGCCGTCACGGGATAGAGTCCCATAGGTCCCTCCTCGACGCGTTATTCTCCTTCTGGAACCCAGGGCATTGAAACAAATACGACATAACGGGGTTCGAGCGCGAAAACATCGAGAGAAAGGAAGAAAATGCTGATTCTCAGCATTTTCTTCCTTTCTCTCGAGGTTTTCGCTGCAAAACTCGTCTATAATCGTTGTGGAGGATCTGTCTCGTAGCTCAGTCTCGTAGAGGGATGATTCCCGGTCATTTTGGTATCTAGAACGTCCGTCTCCGCCGAGTATTGGCGGAGATAAGTGTGAACGTACCCTCGTTCTCAGCATTTTCTTCCTCTTTCTTCGATGTTTTCGCTGCAAAACGCATCGAAAATCGATGTGGAGAGGCTGGGTCGCACCTCAGTCTCGTAGAGGGATGATTCCCGGTCATGTTGGTGTCTAGAATGTCCGTCTCCGCCGAATATTGGCGGAGATAAGTGTGAACGTACCCTCGTTCTCAGCATTTTCTTCCTTTTTCTTCGATGTTTTCGCTGCAAAACGCATCGAAAATCGATGTGGAGAGGCTGGGTCGCACCTCTGTCTCGTAGAGGGATGATTCCCGGTCATTTTGGTGTCTAGAACGTCCGTCTCCGTCGGATATTGACGGAGATAAGTGTGAACGTAGCCCCGTTTTCGCCGGGTTCTAGCTGGACTCTCTGTTCGGAGCTGTATAACGCTACTATGCGCTTATACCAGCAGTGCGTTCGCTCTGCCCACATCCACCACCCGGTCACGGTCACATCCGCCGTCACCCACGTCGTCCCTCGGCTCGTCCGCCGGTGATACGGACCAGTATAACGGCTACTGGGGCTTTCTGAAGCATTGGAGGTGACGTGAAACGGGCTTGAAACCAGCATTTTCTCCATTTCTCTCGATGTTTTCTCTGTCAGAATCGCCTGAACCCCATTTATACCAGCTTGAATTATGCCGGGGGTATGAGAGCATTGAAACAAATACGACATAATGGGTTTCGAGCACGGAAAACATCGAGAGAAAGGGAGAAAATGCTGAGAATCAGCATTTTCTTCCTTTCTCTTCGATGTTTTCGCTGCAAAACACATCGAATTTCGATGCGGAGAGGCTGGCTCACACCTCAGTCTCGTAGAGGGATGATTCCCGGTCATTTTGGTGTATAGAACGTCCGTCTCCGACGGATATTGATGGAGATGAGTGTGAACGTACCCCCGTTCTCAGCATTTTCTTCCTTCTCCTTCGAGGTTTTCGCTGTAAAACACATCGAAAATCGACGTGGAGAGGCTGGCTGCCACCTCAGTCTCGTAGAGGGATGATTCCCGGTCATTTTGGTGTATAGAACGTCCGTCTCCGTCGGATATTGACGGAGATAAGTGTGAACGTTCCCCCGTTCTGGTGGGGTTCTGGCTGGACTCTCTGTTCGGAGCTGTATAACGCTACTATGCGCTTATACCAGCAGTGCGTTCACTCTGCCCACATCCACCACCCGGCCACGGTCACATCCGCCGTCACCCACGTCGTCCCTCGGCTCGTCCGCCGGTGATACGGACCAGTATAAGGGCTACAGGGGCTTTCTGAAGCATTGGAGGTGACGTGACACGGGCTCCAAACCACCATTTTCTCCATTTCTCTCAATGTTTTCTCTGTCAAATCACCCAAGCCCCTTTAGTTCCAGTGTGCATTAGGTCGGGGCATGTCGCCTGATCACGATATAATGGGGAAATTTGATGTGCTGTGGGTACATGGCCTTAGCGATACTTACTCTACCGTTATACACGGGCCCAACAATAGGCCAACAGTGCGTGTGCTTTCTCGTGCACGCGATTCCTCGTCTCCTGGCCAAAATATCACGTTCCCCGCCACGGGCACACCGCCTGATTGTGGCTGAGGGATAGTTCTACGATGTAGACTACGATTTTCCGGCCCCCGGGTTCGAGAACCCACCAAATTTTGGGCTTTCCCTGTCCCGAGGGGCCCAAATTGGACCTCGGAAACCGCTCAAAATGGCCCTCAAAAGGCTATTTTTGATGCCAAAGTCGCAAACTAAGCGCCAAATCGTAGAAACTACCCGTTGAAAGCGAACCCACAACACGGGGCTCGGATCCGAGTCCTTGGGAGAGAGCCTACAGCCGCTTTTCCGCGACCAAGAAACACAGGCGGGGGGGAGACCGGATATGCTTTCGCGCTGGTCGGCGCTCATATAGAATTATATAGCGAACATTTCTTAAATATTTAAGGGATGGGCTTCCCCCCCGCCTTGTCTACGTACAGGTCCGCAATGGACTAGCCTTTTCTTTAGTTAGAGTCATATAGCCATAGCTCTCGGCCACCGTTCATCATTCTACATAGAACAGCGAGATGACTGACACCGCAACAGCTCCCACCCCAAAGGCCAAGAAGGCTGCCAGCAAGCCTAAGAAGCCCTCGGCTCACCCCAAATACAGCGAAATGGTTGCCGCTGCTATCGGCAGCCTCAAGGAGAGGGGAGGCTCCTCCAGACAGGCCATCTTGAAGTACATCCTGAAGAACTACAACGTAGGGAAAGAGGAGAAGAGCGTAAACGCCCACTTGAAATTGGCGCTGAAGGCAGGAGTCAAGAAAGGCAGCCTCAAACAAGCCAAGGGTACCGGCGCAGCCGGCTCCTTCAGGCTCGGCGAAGTCAAGAAAGCACCAAAGAAGGCCGCCAAGAAGGCACCTAAGCCGGCTGCAGCCAAGAAGAAGCCAGCAGCGAAAAAAACCGCCGCCAAGAAGGCCACCAAAAAGGCAGGCACCCCGAAAAAGAAGAAGGTCGCCGCCAAGAAGTCAACGCCCAAGAAGAAGCCAGCAGCAGCCAAGAAGAAGGCAACGCCCAAGAAGAAGCCCGCAGCGAAGAAAGCAGCCGCCAAAAAGCCAGCAGCGAAGAAAGCCCCTGCCAAAAAGTAGATTTTGCCTCGTTCCGAGCTCGGCAAAACGTCCCAAAAAGGTCCTTTTCAGGACCATCCTACGCCCAGAAAGGCATTCCTGTGCGAGATTTTCTCTGTCCGATTACCTAGGAAACCCCGTAGAGACGAGGCCCATTAGGCCCATTAAAACCTACAACATAGGTGTGCTAGGTCATGAAACGCGTACGAGCACCCTTCCATTTTCACCTGGCAAACAGCTTTGATGGGGCCCTAAAATAGACATTTTCACCGAAACGGGTATAAACCGCATATATTTCCACCTTTAAGGCATAAAAGTAGCCAAAACCCATCAAATGCATGCAAAATCACACAATTCTATCAAGAAACGGGGTATTTATCGCCGTTTTGTATGTAAAAACAGCCTCTCGGGACTGGAGGGTCCAAAAAGGGCCTGCCGAAGGCTCGCCAGTACGGCGGCTCTGATTGGTCGACGATCCTGGTATCTGAGAAAACAGCCAATCAGCGACGCCGTACTGGCGGGCCTTCGGCAGGGCCTTTTTGGACCCTCTCAGCCCCAAATTTGAATCGTCAATTACTCGATTTTCCGACTTTTTTCTAAAAATCTGAAGCGAGCAAAAACTTGCAACTGTGTTTTAGGTAAGAAAAAACAAAAATTTAATCATGAGCTATTTTATATATGGGAGTTATGAAGGCTTTTCTTGGGGACTTTGAGCCCGATTTTCGGATATTTATAGTATTCACACGCTGTTGAGTGTTATACCAATAAGCGCGGCTCAATTTTTGCTTTCCAACGAGCCTACCCACAACCTTGTAGCTTAAAAAACAAGGAAATGCGAGCAGAGACAAATTTGAGGTGTTCGCCGAAAATCACAAAAATTTCAAAAGTCCAAAAGGTTCCCCCCCCCGCCTGGAGAGGTGTCTTCGCGCAGGTCCGCGCTCATATAGAATTAAAGAAGGCTTTCTTAAATCGTTAAATCGCTTAAATATTTAAGCTAGAGTAGGTCAATCCCCTTTTTGGTGAATTTTTGCACAAAATTGAAAATTTTGTTTCTGCTCGCATTTCTTCATTTTTGAAGCCAGAAAGCCGGGAGTAGGCTCGTTGGAAAGGTCTCATCATGCCGCGTCTGCATATATAAAATTCATAAAGATCAAACAATATTCACTACCCGAAAAATGCGATTTCCGTAAAAACCAAGAAACAAAGTTTAGCCTAAGATCAGACGCTGATCCCAAAACTTTTGATACCATCGTACGTGGCTTGACAAGACGGAGGTTAAGACATATTTTTCAGCCTTCTAGCTCAAAGGATAAAGAAATGAGAGCAAAATCAAATTTGGGTGGTTAGAGGGTCCAAAAAGGCCCTGCCGAAGGCCCGCTAGTACGGCTTCGATGATTGGTCGAGAGACCCGACTGCCGGAATGAACCGAGGCCTCTGATTGGCTGAATTGCGATCGCCTTTAAATCGCTCTTTGCATATAATATGTGTTGAAATAGGGGATTCTGCACAGTCTAACAGCTATGGCAAGAACAAAGCAGACCGCTCGTAAATCCACCGGAGGAAAGGCTCCACGAAAACAGTTGGCCACCAAGGCAGCCCGTAAGAGCGCCCCAGCCACTGGCGGAGTGAAGAAGCCCCACAGATACAGGCCCGGTACCGTCGCCCTCCGTGAGATCAGACGTTACCAGAAGAGCACAGAGCTTCTCATCAGAAAGCTGCCCTTCCAGCGTCTCGTGCGTGAAATCGCCCAGGACTTCAAGACCGATCTCCGTTTCCAGAGCTCTGCCGTGATGGCCCTCCAGGAAGCTAGCGAGGCCTACTTGGTCGGACTCTTCGAGGACACCAACCTGTGTGCCATCCACGCAAAACGAGTCACCATCATGCCCAAGGACATCCAGCTCGCCCGAAGAATCCGAGGTGAACGTGCTTAGGCTTGTCGGGACAGTCAGAACCCCCTCAAAACGGCCCTTCTCAGGGCCACAACTAAACACGAAGGTTACCTTACACGAACAATTGTCGCAATCCGTCGCCCTAACGTATACTAGCAGCCGAAACCCAAATCCAGCACCCGCCCGAATGTCCAAAAAGCCTTTTTAGGGTCCACCGTACATCGGCAGCAACCTTTCAATTTAACATATATCAATCAGACCACCTACACAAAATAGTAGAGACCAATATAAGACCGATTCGAACCCACAACATAGGTCTGTTAGGTCATAGAAAGCGTTCAAACACCCGTCCACGTTCAGTTCGCCAATAGCATTTCAGGGCGGGGGGGGGTGGAAAGGCGGGGGGGGGGGGCGTGTCTACGTACAGGTCCGCGCTCATATAGAATTAAAGAAGGATTCGTTAAATCGGATTTAACTGTTTAAGAAAGGCGAGGGGGGGGACGTGTCTACGTGCAGGTCCGCGCTCATATAGAATAAAGAAGGACTGCTTAAATCGGATTTAATTATTTAAGGTCCCATTGCGGACCTGTACGTAGACACTTTGACCTACTGACCTACTGACCTAATTAAAAGTTGCAGAAAATTAAATAGGTCAGTAGGTCAGTAGGTCAAATGCTTCCGCGCTGGTCCGCGCTCGACCTTAAATGATTAAATCGGTTTTAAGAAAGTCTTCTTTAATTCTATATGAGCGCGGACCTGCGCGAACACAAAAAATAGTTATAGTGGCCAGCGAGCAGATTTCTATTATAAGTAAAGGCAGAACAGTATTTCGGCATTCAGTCGTATTCTAACATAGTAGAAACAATGTCTGGACGTGGTAAAGGCGGTAAGGGTCTAGGAAAGGGGGGCGCTAAGCGTCACAGGAAAGTCCTTCGAGACAACATCCAGGGTATTACCAAGCCGGCTATCCGTCGACTTGCCCGCCGAGGTGGTGTGAAGAGAATTTCTGGTCTCATCTACGAAGAGACACGAGGTGTACTCAAAGTGTTCTTGGAAAACGTCATCAGAGATGCCGTCACCTACACCGAGCACGCCAAGAGGAAGACCGTCACAGCCATGGACGTCGTCTACGCCCTCAAAAGACAAGGCAGAACCCTCTACGGATTCGGTGGTTAAGCTCCAGAGCTCAAGACCCGACAGAAAACGGCCCTTCTCAGGGCCACAACACGGCTAGATAGTGTTCTTTGAGTCGAAAATTGTCATTTTTGTACCCCCATAAATCCCCATGAAAAGCATCCCAATCCCGTATTTCCCGGTTGGATCACCAAGAAAAACCCGTAGACCCATCGATCAGACCGATTAGAGCCCACAGCCAAGGCAGGTTGAGCCCAGAATCGCGAGCAAACCCCCGCCCATTTTCACCTGATCAACGAACTGGGTGCCAAATCGCCATTTTCGGACCCCCATAAATACCAATGGAACAGTTTTTTCCGACGTTCCACTATTAGATCTGTTAGGAAAATATTCAGAGACAAGGAATAAGTCAATTTCAATCGTCAGAGAAGGTTGGTTAGGCAAAACAACGCAATCCAGGACCCGCCCAAGTGCAATTTGCACAGAATCTCGTCGGACCCCAAAATCGGCTATTTACACCGAAAATGGTCTTTTTCGCCGATATTTCGACATTTTTTGGATAAATGTATGGAAATCCGAACAAATGCATGCAAAATCATCCAATTCTATCGTGAAACAACGAAATTATAGGCGAAAAAACGCTTTTCGGGCCTGGAGGGTCCAAAAAGGGCCTGCCGAAGGCCCGCCAGTACGGCGGCTCTGATTGGTCGACGATTCCTATCATCTGAAATACAGCCAATCAGCGATGTCGTACTGGCGGGGCTTCGGTAGGGCCTTTTTGGACCCTCAAACCCCCAAATTTGAATCGTCAAATACTCGATTCTCCGACTTTTTTCGAAAAATCTGAAGCGAGCAAAAACTTGTAACTGTGTTGTAGGTATGTAAAAACAAAAAAATATCCATGTGCTATATACCGTATAGGAGTTATGAAGGGTTTTCTTGGGAACTTTGAGCCCGATTTTCGGATATTTATAGTATTTGCACGCTGTTGAGTGTTATTTCAATAAGCGCGGCTCAATTTTTGCTTTCCAACGAGCCTACCCACAACCCTGTAGCTTAAAAAACAAGGAAATTCGTGCAGAGACAAATTTGAGGTGCTCGCCGAAAATCTCAAAAATTTCCCAAGTCCACAAGGTTGCCCCCCCGCCCGAGAGGTGTCTTTGCGCAGGTCCGCGCTCATATAAAAATAAAGAAGGCTTTCTTAAATCGTTAAATCGCTTAAATATTTAAGGAAAGTAGGTCAATCCCCGTTTTTGCGATATAAATACCGAGCGAGAGCAGGCGTCCACACTTTAGTTATTGATCTGCTAGAGGAAGGATCATGCCACCCAAAGTTGGAACGAAAGGCGCAAAGAAAGCCGTGAGCAAGGCGAAAGCCCAGCGCTCTGGCGACAAGAAAAGGAAGAGGAGGAGGAAGGAATCCTACGCTATCTACATTTACAAAGTCCTGAAGCAGGTGCACCCCGACACTGGTATCTCGAGCAAGGCCATGTCCATCATGAACAGCTTCGTGAACGATATCTTTGAGAGAATCGCCGCCGAGGCTTCACGACTGGCCCACTACAACAAGCGCTCCACCATCACCAGCAGAGAGGTCCAGACCGCCGTCAGACTGCTCTTGCCCGGTGAGCTGGCCAAGCACGCCGTCAGCGAAGGCACAAAGGCTGTCACCAAGTACACCAGCAGCAAGTAGAAAGCGACGTCCCGTCCCCCCAAAACGGCCCTTATCAGGGCCACAACACCGCTAGATAGTGTTCCGAGAGTCGAAAACTGCCATTTTCAGACCCCCATAAATCCCCCAAAACCGTCCCCGTCCGCCATTTCCCGGTCAGATCACATAGAAAAAACCTCAGACCCCTAGATCAGGCCCATTCGAACCCGCAGCGAAGGTCTGTTTGACCTAGAATCACGGTCAAGCACCCGTCCAGATTCAATTTACACATAGCCTCTACAGGACCCGAAATGGGGATATTTCGACGAAAAAGGTCTTTCTCGCCCATATTTCGACCCTTTACTGATAAGGGTAGTTAAAACCCATCAAATGCGTGCAAAATCACCAAATTCTATCGTCAAACAATGAAAATATAGGCGAAAAAGGCTTTTCGGGACTGGAGGGTCCAAAAAGGGCCTGCCGAAGCCCCGCCAGTACGGCCGCTCTGATTGGTCGACAATTCCTACTATTTGAAATACAGCCAATCAGCGACGCCGTACTGGCGGGGCTTCGGCAGGGCCTTTTTGGACCCTCTCAGCCCCAAATTTGAATCGTCAATTACTCGATTTTCCGACTTTTTTCGAAAATTCTGAAGCGAGCAAAAACTTGCAACTGTGTTGTAGGTAAGAAAAAACAAAAATTTGATGATGAGCTATATAGCGTATAGGCGTTATGAAGGGTTTTCTTGGGAACTTTGAACCCGATTTTCGGATATTTATAGTATTCGCACGCTATTGAGTGTTATACCGTTAAACGCGGCCCAATTTTTGCTTTCCAACGAGCCTACCCACAACCTTGTAGCTTAAAAAGCAAGGAAATACGAGCAGAGACAAATTTGAGGTGTTCGCCGAAAATCACCCAAATCTCTCAACTCTGAAATGTTGCCCCCCCCCCCCCCCCGCCCGGAAGTGTCTTCGCGCAGGTCCGCGCTGACCTATCCACTTTTGGGACTATAAAAGCCAAGCTCGGCTAATTTTTTCTCATTCTAACAGCGACTCTCGCACAGTTCACATCGAACGAAAATCATGTCTGGACGTGGTAAAGGTGGCAAAGTGAAGGGGAAGGCCAAGAGCCGATCGACCCGGGCCGGATTACAGTTCCCAGTGGGCAGAATCCACCGACTCTTGAGAAAAGGCAACTACGCCGAGCGTGTCGGAGCCGGTGCACCCGTTTACCTGGCCGCCGTGCTCGAATACCTGGCCGCCGAAGTGTTGGAATTGGCAGGAAACGCAGCCCGTGACAACAAGAAGAGCAGAATCATTCCCCGTCATCTGCAGCTGGCCATCAGGAACGACGAGGAGTTGAACAAGCTCTTGTCCGGAGTTACCATCGCCCAGGGTGGTGTGCTCCCCAACATCCAGGCTGTTCTTCTGCCCAAGAAGACCGCCAAGGCAGCCAAGTAAGCCTTCTGGTTACAAAACTAGAGACAAACGGCCCTTCTCAGGGCCACGATTTCACTAGAAAATCGTTTCCCCGAGCTCGAATTGTCTGTTATAATCAAGAAAAGTATAGCCCCGGCATGAAAAGGCCCCCATTCCGTTGTGTCATTGTCCCAAGAAACGCGATCAACGTCCGTCCGATGTCACAAAGTGCCATTTTCAGGTCCCCCGTACCCCGGCAATAGCCTTTTAATTCAATATCGCTAATATTTCCAGCTTTTAGGCATAACATTATCGAAAACCCATCAAATGCATGCATAATCTCACAATTCTATATGGAAACGTGGTATTTATCGCCGTTTTCTGTGTAAGAACAGCCTCTCGGGCCTGGAGGGTCCAAAAAGGGCCTGCCGAAGGCCCGCCAGTACGGCGGCTCTGATTGGTCGACGATCCTGGTATCTGAAAGAACAGCCAATCAGCGACGCCGTACTGGCGAGCCTTCGGTAGGGCCTTTTTGGACCCTCCAACCCCAAAACTTGAACCGTCAAAAACTCGATTTTCATACTTTTTTCGAAAATTCTGAAGCGAGCAAAAACTTGCAACTGTGTTGTAGGTAAGAAAAAACAAAAATTTAATCATGAGCTATTTACTATACGGGAGTTATGAAGGGTTTTCTTGGGAACTTTGAGCCCGATTTTCGGATGTTTATAGTATTCGCACGCTGTTGAATGTTATACCGATAAGCGCGGCTCAATTTTCGCTTTCCAACGAGCCTACCCACAACCCTGTAGCTTGAAAAATAAGAAAATGCGAGCAGAGACAAATTTGGGGTGATCGCCCAAAATCTTCCAACTCTGAAAGGTTCCCCCCCCCCGCCTGGAGAGGTGTCTTCGCGCAGGTCCGCGCTCATATAGAATTAAAGAAGGGTTTCTTAAATCGTTAAATATTTAAGGAAAAGTAGGTCAATCCCCTTTTTTTGCACAAAAATGAAAATTTTGTTTCTGCTCGCATTTCATCGATTTTAATGGTAGAAAGATAAGAGTAGGCTCGTTGGAAAGGTCTCATTATGGCGCGTCTGCTGGTATAAAAATCATCAAGATCGCACTATATTCACTACCCGAAAAATGGGATTTTCGTAAAAACCAAGAAACAAAGTTTAGCCTAAGATCAGACGCTGATCCCAGAAATTTTGATACCATCGTACGCAGCTCAACGAGACGGAGGTTAAGACATAATTTTCAGCTTTCTAGCTCAAAAGATAAAGAAATGAGAGCAAAAAGAAATTTGTGTTTCTTTTTTGGCATTTCCCGCTTTTTCTGACCATTCATGGAAGAGGAGATCCGTGATTGGTCCTTTTGTCTCTGTATATAATCCATTATCAGGCAGTGATTAGAGTTCAGTCTGGAAGTGGACGTGGTGACGGGTAGATGGTTCTAGCCTAGCATGAAACTGCATGAAAGTATATTCTTTGAGCGAAAATTGTTTAGAAACCGGCCTAGACGGGCTGTTGAGATGCTTTAGAGCTGCGAGAGGGGGACGTATCGCCGATTTTCGAGCGAATAAAAAAAAAAATATATCACGCGCGCGCGCGCACGCACGCGCGCGCCGTGGAGTGGAGTTGGAGTTGGAGGTTGGAGTTGGAGATGGAGATGGAGATCAAGAAAAGGGGCTATGTCCGACCTTGCATCTGATCTGTGATATAGTATATGCTAGACTAGACATTTATTCGACACCGCCCAGGCAGTCTGAACTTGTACTACAAGAATAGGATGTAACAAACATCAGTTTTCAGGGTAGTCATAGAACAGTATACAGCCCAGAACAAGCCCAGTCACACTGCAATAAAGGCATTTTTTTTTTTTTTTTTTTTTTTTTTTAATCCCCGCATTCCCGGTCATATTTCCACAGGTTACGGGTAAAGGTAGCAAAACCCCATCAAAATAATTCAAAATCACCCAAATCTATCGGTAAAGTCGGTGTTTATCGCCGTTTTCTATGTAAAAACAGTCTCTCGGGACTGGAGGGTCCAAAAAGGCACTGCCGAACGCCCGCCAGTACGGGCGCTCTGATTAGTCGACAATTGCTATTATCTGAAATACAGCCAATCAGCGACGCCGTACTTGCAGGCCTTCGGCAGGGCCTTTTTGGACCCTCCAACCCCAAAATTTGAATCGTCAAAAACTCGAATTTCCGACTTTTATCGAAAAATCTGAAGCGAGCAAAAACTTGCAACTGTGTTGTAGGTATGTAAAAACAAAAATTTATCCATGTGCTATATACCATATAGGAGTTATGAAGGCTTTTCGTGGGAAGTTTGAGCCCGATTTTCGGATATTTATCGCATTCACACGCTAGTGAGTATTATACCGATAAACGCGGCTCAATTTTTGCTTTCCAACGAGCCTACCCACAACCCTGTAGCTTAAAAAACAAGGAAATGCGAGCAGAGACAAATTTGAGGTGTTCGCCGAAAATCACAAAAATTTCACAAGTCCAAAAGGTTGCCCCCCCGCCTGGAGAGATGTCTTCGCGCAGGTCCGCGCTCATATAGAATTAAAGAAGGCTTTCTTAAATCGTTAAATCGCTTAAATATTTAAGCTAGAGTAGGTCAATCCCCTTTTTGATGAATTTTTGCACAAAATTGAAAATTTTGTTTCTGCTCGTATTTCTTCATTTTTGAAGCCAGAAAGCAGAGAGTAGGCTCGTTGGATAGGTCTTATTATGCCTCGTCTGCCTATATAAAATTCATAAAGATCGAACAATATTCACTACCCGAAAAATGTGATTTTCGTAAAAACCAAGAAACAAAGTTTAGCCTAAGATCAGACGCTGATCCCAAAACTTTTGATGCCATCTCACGAGGCTTGACGAGACGGAGGTTAAGACATATTTTTCAGCCTTCTAGCTCAAAAGATAAAGAAATGAGAGCAAAAACAAGTTTGTGAAAGCGAATTCTGAGCCCGATCATCGGACTGCATTCTGATCCAATTAAATGTTATATGGACAAACGCGGCCTAGATTTGTCTTTCCAACGAGCCTACCCACAACCCTCTGGCTTAACGGGTAACGAAATACGGGCAGAAGCAAGTTGACCAGCAAAAGCTCGGATCGCCCGAAAACCCCAATTTTCTCCTTTTCTCTCATAATTTGAGTTTGTCACTCGAATGCGACCACGTTGTAGGTAGAGAAAAACGGCAATAGACTATCGGGACTATACAGTATATATAGAGGGGGGAGAGAGGCATTACTACCAGCAGTTACGTCCCACACCGGCACCGACCTGAAATAGAGAGAATATACGGGCACTGTGTTGTACAGCCGTTTTCAATGATGACAAGGGTAGAAAATGTCGTAAACTCGCTTTTCAACACGATTCCATCGATTTCTCGCCAAACTCGCTACCGTGAGTTTCTTCTTTACGGTAGAATTAGTATGGGACCGGCGCGGACCAGGTCGGAGGAACACCGGGTGTCAACGCTCTCTCCGGTATGGATACGCACATGCCGTCACGGGATAGAGTCCCGTAGGTCCCTCCTCGACGCGTTATTCTCCTGCTGGAACCCAGGGCATTGAAACAAATACGACATAACGGGGTTCGAGCGCGAAAACATCGAGAGAAAGGAAGAAAATGCTGAGAATCAGCATTTTCTTCCTTTCTCTCGAGGTTTTCGCTGCAAAACTCGTCTATAATCGTTGTGGAGGATCTGTCTCGTAGCTCAGTCTCGTAGAAGGATGATTCCCGGTCATGTTGGTGTCTAGAATGTCCGTCTCCGCCGAGTATTGGCGGAGATAAGTGTGAACGTACCCTCGTTCTCAGCATTTTCTTCCTCTTTCTTCGATGTTTTCGCTGCAAAACACATCGAAAATCGATGTGGAGAGGCTGGATCGCACCTCAGTCTCGTAGAGGGATGATTCCCGGTCATGTTGGTGTCTAGAATGTCCGTCTCCGCCGAATATTGGCGGAGATAAGTGTGAACGTACCCTCGTTCTCAGCATTTTCTTCCTTTTTCTTCGATGTTTTCGCTGCAAAACGCATCGAAAATCGATGTGGAGAGGCTGGGTCGCACCTCAGTCTCGTAGAGGGATGATTCCCGGTCATGTTGGTGTCTAGAACGTCCGTCTCCGCCGAGTATTGACGGAGATAAGTGTGAACGTAGCCCCGTTTTCGCCGGGTTCTAGCTGGACTCTCTGTTCGGAGCTGTATAACGCTACTATGCGCTTATACCAGCAGTGCGTTCGCTCTGCCCACATCCACCACCCGGTCAGGGTCACATCCGCCGTCACCCATGTCGTCCCGCGGCTCATCCGCCGGTGATACGGACCAGTATAACGGCTACTGGGGCTTTCTGAAGCATTGGAGGTGACGTGAAACGGGCTTGAAACCAGCATTTTCTCCATTTCTCTCGATGTTTTCTCTGTCAGAATCACCTGAGCCCCATTTATACCAGCTTGAATTATGCCGGGGGTATGAGAGCATTGAAACAAATACGACATAATGGGTTTCGAGCACGGAAAACATCGAGAGAAAGGGAGAAAATGCTGAGAATCAGCATTTTCTTCCTTTCTCTTCGATGTTTTCGCTGCAAAACACATCGAAAATCGATGCGGAGAGGCTGGCTCACACATCAGTCTCGTAGAGGGCTGATTCCCGGTCATTTTGGTGTATAGAATGTCCGTCTCCGTCGGATATTGACGGAGATGGGTGTGAACGTACCCTCGTTCTCAGCATTTTCTTCCTTTTCCTTCGAGGTTTTCGCTGCAAAACACATCGAAAATCGATGCAGAGAGGCTGGCTGCCACCTCTGTCTCGTAGAGGGATGATTCCCGGTCATTTTGGTGTCTAGAACGTCCGTCTCCGTCGGGTATTAACGGAGATAAGTGTGAACGTTCCCCCGTTTTGGTCGGGTTCTGGCTGGACTCTCTGTTCGGAGCTGTATAACGCTACTATGCGCTTATACCAGCAGTGCATTCACTCTGCCCACATCCACCACCCGGTCACGGTCACATCCGCCGTCACCCAAGTCGTCCCTCGGCTCGTCCGCCGGTGATACGGACCAGTATAACGGCTACAGGGGCTTTCTGAAGCATTGGAGGTGACGTGAAACGGGCTTCAAACCAGCATTTTCTCCATTTCTCTCAATGTTTTCTCTGTCAAATCACCCAAGACCCTTTAGTTCCAGTGTGCATTAGGTCGGGGGCATGTCGCCTGATCACGATATAATGGGGAAATTTGATGTGCTGTGGGTACATGGCCTTAGCGATACTTACTCTACCGTTATACACGGGCCCAACAATAGGCCAACAGTGCGTGTGCTTTCTCGTGCACGCGATTCCTCGTCTCCTGGCCGAAATATCACGTTCCCCGCCACGGGCACACCGCCTGATTGTGGCTGAGGGATAGTTCTACGATGTAGACTACGATTCTCCGGCCCCTGGGTTCGAGAACCCACCAAATTTTGGGCTTTCCCTGTCCCGAGAGGCCCAAATTGGACCTCGGAAACCGCTTAAAATGGCCCTCAAAAGGCTTTTTTTGATGCCAAAGCCGCAAACTAAACGCCAAATCGTAGAAACTACCCGTTGAAAGCGAACCCACAACACGGGGCTCGGATCCGAGTCCTTGGGAGAGAGCCTACAGCCGCTTTTCCCCGACCAAGAAACACAGGCGGGGGGGAGACCGGATATGCTTTCGCGCTGGTCGGCGCTCATATAGAATTATATAGCGAACATTTCTTAAATATTTAAGGGATGGGCTTCCCCCCCGCCTTGTCTACGTACAGGTCCGCAATGCACTAGCCTTTTCTCCAGTTAGAATCATATAGCCATAGCTCTCGGCCTCCGTTCATCATTCTACATAGAACAGCGAGATGACTGACACCGCAACAGCTCCCACACCAAAGCCCAAGAAGGCTGCCAGCAAGCCCAAGAAGCCCTCGGCTCACCCCAAATACAGCGAAATGGTTGCCGCTGCTATCGGCAGCCTCAAGGAGAGGGGAGGCTCTTCCAGACAGGCCATCTTGAAGTACATTCTCAAGAACTACAACGTAGGGAAAGAGGAGAAGAGCGTAAACGCCCACTTGAAATTGGCGCTGAAGGCAGGAGTCAAGAAAGGCAGCCTCAAGCAGGCCAAGGGTACCGGCGCAGCCGGCTCCTTCAGGCTCGGCGAAGTCAAGAAAGCACCCAAGAAGGCCGCAAAGAAGGCACCTAAACCGGCTGCAGCCAAGAAGAAGCCAGCAGCGAAAAAACCCGCCGCAGCAGCCAAGAAGGCCACCAAAAAGGCAGGCACCCCGAAAAAGAAGAAGGTCGCCGCCAAGAAGGCAACGCCCAAGAAGAAGCCAGCAGCAGCCAAGAAGAAGGCAACGCCCAAGAAGAAGCCCGCAGCGAAGAAAGCAGCCGCCAAGAAGCCAGCAGCGAAGAAAGCCCCTGCCAAAAAGTAGATTTTGCCTCGTTCCGAACTAGGCAAAACGCCCCAAAAAGGTCCTTTTCAGGACCATCCTACGCCCAGAAAGGCATTCCTGTGCGAGATTTTCTCTGTCCGATTACCTAGGAAACCCCGTAGAGACGAGACCCATTAGGCCCATTAAAAACCTACAACATAGGTGTACTAGGTCATGAAACGCGTACGAGCACCCTTCCATTTTCACCTGGCAAACAGCCTTGATGGGGCCCTAAAATAGACATTTTCACCGAAACGAGTATAAACCGCATATATTTCCACCTTTAAGGCATAAAAGTAGCCAAAACCCATCAAATGCATGCAAAATCACACAATTCTATCAAGAAACGGGGTATTTATCGCCGTTTTCTATGTAAAAACAGTCTCTCAGGACTGGAGGGTCCAAAAAGGGCCTGCCGAAGGCTCGCCAGTACGGCCGCTCTGATTGGTCGACGATCCTGGTATCTGAGAAAACAGCCAATCAGCGACGCCGTACTGGCGGGCCTTCGGCAGGGCCTTTTTGGACCCTCTCAGCCCCAAATTTGAATCGCCAATTACTCGATTTTCCGACTTTTTTCTAAAAATCTGAAGCGAGCAAAAACTTGCAACTGTGTTGTAGGTAAGAAAAAACAAAAATTTAATCATGAGCTATTAACTATATGGGAGTTATGAAGGGTTTTCTTGGGAACTTTGAGCCCGATTTTCGGATATTTATAGAATTTGCACGCTATTGAGTGTTATACCGATAAGCGCGGCCCAATTTTTGCTTTCCAACGAGCCTACCCACAACCCTGTAGCTTAAAAAACAAGGAAATGCGAGCAGAGACAAATTTGAGGTGTTCGCCGAAAATCACAAAAATTTCACAAGTCCAAAAGGTTCCCCCCCGCCTGGAGAGGTGTCTTCGCGCAGGTCCGCGCTCATATAGAATTAAAGAAGGCTTTCTTAAATCGTTAAATCGCTTAAATATTTAAGGAAAAGTAGGTCAATCCCCTTTTTGGTGAATTTTTGCACAAAATTGGAAATTTTGTTTCTGCTCGCATTTCTTCATTTTTGAAGCCAGAAAGCTGGGAGTAGGCTCGCTGGAAAGGTCGAATCATGCTGCGTCTGCCTATATAAAATTCATAAAGATCAAACAATATTCACTACCCGAAAAATGCAATTTCCGTAAAAACCAAGAAACAAAGTTTAGCCTAAGATCGGACGCTGATCCCAAAACTTTTGATACCATCGTACGCGGCTTGACAAGGCGGAGGTTAAGACATATTTTTCAGCCTTCTAGCTCAAAGGATAAAGAAATGAGAACAAAATCAAATTTGGGTGGTTAGAGGGTCCAAAAAGGCCCTGCCGAAGGCCCGCCAGTACGGCTTCGCTGATTGGTCGAGAGACCCGACTGCCGGAATGAACCGAGGCCTCTGATTGGCTGAATCGCGATCGCCTTTAAATCGCTCTTTGCATATAATATGTGTTGAAATAGGGGTTTCTGCACAGTCAAACAGCTATGGCAAGAACAAAGCAGACCGCTCGTAAATCCACCGGAGGAAAGGCTCCACGAAAACAGTTGGCCACCAAGGCAGCCCGTAAGAGCGCCCCAGCCACTGGCGGAGTGAAGAAGCCCCACAGATACAGGCCCGGTACCGTCGCCCTCCGTGAGATCAGACGTTACCAGAAGAGCACAGAGCTTCTGATCAGAAAATTGCCGTTCCAGCGTCTCGTGCGTGAAATCGCCCAGGACTTCAAGACCGATCTCCGTTTCCAGAGCTCTGCCGTGATGGCCCTCCAGGAAGCTAGCGAGGCCTACTTGGTCGGACTCTTCGAGGACACCAACCTGTGTGCCATCCACGCTAAACGAGTCACCATCATGCCCAAGGACATCCAGCTCGCCCGAAGAATCCGAGGTGAACGTGCTTAGGCTTGTCGGGACAGTCAGAACCCCCTCAAAACGGCCCTTCTCAGGGCCACAACTAAACACGAAGGTTACCTTACACGAACAATTGTCGCAATCCATCGCCCTAACGTATACTAACAGCCGAAACCCAAATCAAGCACCCGCCCCAATGTCCAAAAAGCCTTTTTAGGGTCCACCGTACATCGGCAGCAACCTTTCAATTTAACATATATCAATCAGACCACCTACACAAAATAGTAGAGACCAATATAAGACCGATTCGAACCCACAACATAGGTCTGCTAGGTCATAGAAAGCGTTCAAACACCCGTCCATGTTCAGTTCGCCAATAGCATTTCAGGGCGGGGGGGGGTGGAAAGGCGGGGGGGGACGTGTCTACGTACAGGTCCGCGCTCATATAGAATTAAAGAAGGATTCGTTAAATCGGATTTAACTATTTAAGAAAGGCGAGGGGGGGGGGACGTGTCTACGTGCAGGTCCGCGCTCATATAGAATAAAGAAGGACTGCTTAAATCGGATTTAATTATTTAAGGTCCCATTGCGGACCTGTACGTAGACACTTTGACCTACTGACCTACTGACCTAATTAAAAGTTGCAGAAAATTAATTAGGTCAGTAGGTCAGTAGGTCAAATGCTTCCGCGCTGGTCCGCGCTCGACCTTAAATAATTAAATCGGATTTAAGAAAGTCTTCTTTAATTCTATATGAGCGCGGACCTGCGCGAACACAAATAAGAATTATAGTGGCCAGCGACCAGATTTCTATTATAAGTAAAGGCAGAACAGTATTTCGGCATTCAGTCGTATTCTAACATAGTAGAAACAATGTCTGGACGTGGTAAAGGCGGTAAGGGTCTAGGAAAGGGGGGCGCTAAGCGTCACAGGAAAGTCCTTCGAGACAACATCCAGGGTATTACCAAGCCGGCTATCCGTCGACTTGCCCGCCGAGGTGGTGTGAAGAGAATTTCTGGTCTCATCTACGAAGAGACACGAGGTGTACTCAAAGTGTTCTTGGAAAACGTCATCAGAGATGCCGTCACCTACACCGAGCACGCCAAGAGGAAGACCGTCACAGCCATGGACGTCGTCTACGCCCTCAAAAGACAAGGCAGAACCCTCTACGGATTCGGTGGTTAAGCTCCAGAGCTCAAGACCCGACAGAAAACGGCCCTTCTCAGGGCCACAACACGGCTAGATAGTGTTCTTTGAGTCGAAAATTGTCATTTTTGTACCCCCATAAATCCCCATTAAAGGCATCCCAATCCCGTATTTCTCGGTTAGATCACCAAGGAAAACCCGTAGACCCATCGATCAGACCGATTAGAGCCCACAGCCAAGGCAGGTTGAGCCCAGAATCGCGAGCAAACCCCCGCCCATTTTCACCTGATCAACGAACTGAGTGCCAAATCGCCATTTTCGGACCCCCATAAATACCAATGGAACAGTTTTTTCTGACGTTCCCCTATTATATCTGTTAGGAAAATATTCAGAGACAAGGAATAAATCAATTTCAATCGTCAGAGAAGGTTGGTTAGGCAAAAAAACGCAATCCAGGACCCGCCCAAGTGCAATTTGCACAGAATCTCATCGGACCCCAAAATCGGCTATTTACACCGAAAATGGTCTTTTTCGCCGATATTTCGACATTTTTTGGATAAATGTATGGAAATCCGAACAAATGCATGCAAAATCATCCAATTCTATCGTGAAACAACGAAATTATAGGCGAAAAAACGCTTTTCGGGCCTGGAGGGTCCAAAAAGGGCCTGCCGAAGGCCCGCCAGTACGGCCGCTGTGATTGGTCGACGATTCCTATCATCTGAAATACAGCCAATCAGCGATGTCGTACTGGCGGGGCTTCGGCAGGGCCTTTTTGGACCCTCAAACCCCCAAATTTGAATCGTCAAATACTCGATTTTCCGACTTTTTTCGAAAAATCTGAAGCGAGCAAAAACTTGTAACTGTGTTGTAGGTATGTAAAAAGAAAAATTTATCCATGTGCTATATACCGTATAGGAGTTATGAAGGCTTTTCGTGGGAATTTTGAGCCCGATTTTCGGATATTTATAGTATTTGCACGCTGTTGAGTGTTATTTCAATAAGCGCGGATCAATTTTTGCTTTCCAACGAGCCTACCCACAACCCTGTAGCTTAAAAAACAAGGAAATGCGAGCAGAGACAAATTTGAGGTGCTCGCCGAAAATCTCAAAAATTTCCCAAGTCCACAAGGTTGCCCCCCCCCCCCCCGCCCGAGAGGTGTCTTCGCGCAGGTCCGCGCTCATATAGAAATAAAGAAGGGCTTTCTTAAATCGTTAAATCGCTTAAATATTTAAGGAAAGTAGGTCAATCCCCCTTTTTGCGATATAAATACCGAGCGAGAGCAGATGTCCACACTTTAGTTATTGAGCTGCTAGAGGAAGGATCATGCCACCCAAAGTTGGAACGAAAGGCGCAAAGAAAGCCGTGAGCAAGGCGAAAGCCCAGCGCTCTGGCGACAAGAAAAGGAAGAGGAGGAGGAAGGAATCCTACGCTATCTACATTTACAAAGTCCTGAAGCAGGTGCACCCCGACACTGGTATCTCGAGCAAGGCCATGTCCATCATTAACAGCTTCGTGAACGATATCTTTGAGAGAATCGCCGCCGAGGCTTCACGACTGGCCCACTACAACAAGCGCTCCACCATCACCAGCAGAGAGGTCCAGACCGCCGTCAGACTGCTCTTGCCCGGTGAGCTGGCCAAGCACGCCGTCAGCGAAGGCACAAAGGCTGTCACCAAGTACACCAGCAGCAAGTAGAAAGCGACGTCCCGTCCCCCCCAAAACGGCCCTTATCAGGGCCACAACACCGCTAGATAGTGTTCCGAGAGTCGAAAATTGCCATTTTCAGACCCCCCATAAATCCCCCCAAAACCGTCCCCGTCCGCCATTTCCCGGTCAGATCACATAGAAAAAACCTCAGACCCCTAGATCATGCCCATTCGAACCCGCAGCGAAGGTCTGTTTGACCTAGAATCACGATCAAGCACCCGTCCAGATTCAATTGACACATAGCCTCTACAGGACCAGAAATGGGGATATTTCGACGAAAAAGGTCTTTCTCGCCCATATTTAGACCCTTTAATGATAAGAGTAGTTAAAACCCATCAAATGCGTGCAAAATCATCAAATTACATCGTCAAACAATGAAAATATGGGCGAAAAAGGCTTTTCGGGACTGGAGGGTCCAAAAAGGGCCTGCCGAAGCCCCGCCAGTACGGCCGCTCTGATTGGTCGACAATTCATACTATCTGAAATACAGCCAATCAGCGTCGCCGTACTGGCGGGGCTTCGGCAGGGCCTTTTTGGACCCTCTCAGCCCCAAATTTGAATCGTCAATTACTCGATTTTTCGACTTTTTTTGAAAATTCTGAAGCGAGCAAAAACTTGCAACTGTGTTGTAGGTAAGAAAAAACAAAAATTTGATGATGAGCTATATAGCATATAGGCGTTATGAAGGGTTTTCTTGGGAACTTTGAACCCGATTTTCGGATATTTATAGTATTCGCACGCTATTGAGTGTTATATCGTTAAACGCGGCCCAATTTTTGCTTTCCAACG
This sequence comes from Fragum sueziense, assembly GCA_963680895.1. Lineage (NCBI taxonomy): Eukaryota > Metazoa > Mollusca > Bivalvia > Cardiida > Cardiidae > Fragum > Fragum sueziense. The sequence goes on from CAVMGG010000205.1 coordinate 50,003, forward strand.
AGCCTACCCACAACCTTGTAGCTTAAAAATCAAGGAAATGCGAGCAGAGACAAATTTGAGGTGTTCGCCGAAAATCACCAAAATCTCTCAACTCTGAAATGTTGCCCCCCCGCCCGGAAGTGTCTTCGCGCAGGTCCGCGCTGACCTATCCACTTTTGGGACTATAAAAGCCAAGCTCGGTATGATTTTTGTCATTTTAACAGCGAATCTCGTACAGTTCACATCGAACGTAAATCATGTCTGGACGTGGTAAAGGTGGCAAAGTGAAGGGGAAGGCCAAGAGCCGATCGACCCGGGCCGGATTACAGTTCCCAGTGGGCAGAATCCACCGACTCTTGAGAAAAGGCAACTACGCCGAGCGTGTCGGAGCCGGTGCACCCGTTTACCTGGCCGCCGTGCTCGAATACCTGGCCGCCGAAGTGTTGGAATTGGCAGGAAACGCAGCCCGTGACAACAAGAAGAGCAGAATCATTCCCCGTCATCTGCAGCTGGCCATCAGGAACGACGAGGAGTTGAACAAGCTCCTGTCCGGAGTTACCATCGCCCAGGGTGGTGTGCTCCCCAACATCCAGGCTGTACTTCTCCCCAAGAAGACCGCCAAGGCAGCTAAGTAAGCCTTCTGGTTACAAAACTAGAGACAAACGGCCCTTCTCAGGGCCACCATTTCACTAGAAAATCGTTTCCCCGAGCTCGAATTGTCTGTTATAATCAAGAAAAGTATAGTCCCAGCATGAAAAGGCCGGCATTCCGTTGTGTCATTGTCCCAAGAAACGCGATCAACGTCCGTCCGATGTCACAAAGTGCCATTTTCAGGTCCCCCGTACCCCGGCAATAGCCTTCTAATTCGATATTTAATATCAATCGCTAATATTTCCAGCTTTTAGCCATAAAAGTAGCGAAAACCCATCAAATGCATGCATAATCACACAATTCTATATGGAAACGTGGTATTTATCGCCGTTTTCTGTGTAAGAACAGCCTCTCGGGACTGGAGGGTCCAAAAAGGGCCTGCCGAAGGCCCGCCAGTACGGCGGCTCTGATTGGTCGACGATCCTGGTATCTGAAAGAACAGCCAATCAGCGACGCCGTACTGGCGGGCCTTCGGCAGGGCCTTTTTGGACCCTCCAACCCCAAATCTTGAACCGTCAAAAACTCGATTTTCATACTTTTTTCGAAAAATCTGAAGCGAGCAAAAACTTGCAACTGTGTTGTAGGTATGTAAAAAACAAATTTTATCCATGTGCTATATACCATATAGGAGTTATGAAGGGTTTTCTTGGGAACTTTGAGCCCAATTTTCGGATATTTATAATATTCACACGCTGTTGGGCGTTATACCGATAAGCGCGGCTCAATTTTTGCTTTCCAACGAGCCTACCCACAACCCTGTAGCTTAAAAAATAAGAAAATGCGAGCAGAGACAAATTTGGGGTGATCGCCCAAAATCTCCAAAATCTTCCGACTCTTAAAGGTTCCCCCCCGCCTGGAGAGGTGTCTTCGCGCAGGTCCGCGCTCATATAGAATTAAAGAAGGGTTTCTTAAATCGCTAAATATTTAAGGAAAAGCAGGTCAATCCCCTTTTTTTGCACAAAAATGAAAATTTTGTTTCTACTCGCATTTCATCAATTTTAATGGTAGAAAGGTCAGAGTTGGCTCGTTGGAAAGGTCTCATTATGGCGCGTCTGCTGGTATATAAATCGTCATGATCGCACTATATTCACTACCCGAAAAATGCGATTTTCGTGAAAACCAAGAAACAAAGTTTAGCCTAAGATCAGACGCTGATCCCAGAAATTTTGATACCATCGTACGCCGCTCAACAAGACGGAGGTTAAGACATAATTTTCAGCTTTCTAGCTCAAAAGATAAAGAAATGAGAGCAAAAAGAAATTTGTGTTTCTTTTTTGGCATTTCCCGCTTTTTCTGACCATTCATGGAAGAGGAGCTTGGTGATTGGTCCTTTTGTCTCTGTATATAATCCATTGCCAGGCAGTGATTACTGTTCAGTGTGGAAGTGGACGTGGTGACGGGTAGATGGTTCTAGCCTAGCATGTAACTGCATGAGAGTATATTCCTTGAGCGAAAATTGTTTAGAAACCGGCCTAGACGGGCTGTTGAGATGCTTTAGAGCTGCGAGAGGGGGACGTATCGCCGATTTTCGAGCGAATAAAAAAAAAATATATATCACGCGCGCGCGCGCACGCACGCGCGCGCCGTGGAGTGGAGTTGGAGTTGGAGGTTGGAGTTGGAGATGGAGATGGAGATCAAGAAAAGGGGCTATGCCCGACCTTGTATCTGATCTGTGATATAGTATATGCTAGACTAGACATTTATTCGACACCGCCCAGGCAGACTGAACTTGTGCTACAAGAATAGGATGTAACAAACATCAGTTTTCAGGGTAGTCAGAGAACAGTATACAGCCCAGAACAAGCCCAGTCACAATGCAATAAAGGCATTTTTTTTTTTTTTTTTTTTTTTTTTTTTTTTTTTTTTTTTTATCCCCGCATTCCCGGTCATATTTCCACATGTTACGGGTAAAGGTAGCAAAACCCCATCAAAATCACCCAAATCTATCGGTAAAGTCGGTGTTTATCGCCGTTTTCTATGTAAAAACAGTCTCTCGGGACTGGAGGGTCCAAAAAGGCACTGCCGAACGCCCGCCAGTACGGCCGCTCTGATTAGTCGACAATTGCTATTATCTGAAATACAGCCAATCAGCGACGCCGTACTGGCGGGCCTTCGGTAGGGCCTTTTTGGACCCTCCAACCCCAAAATTTGAACCGTCAATAACTCGATTTTCCGACTTTTTTCGAAAAATCTGAAGCGAGCAAAAACTTGCAACTGTGTTGTAGGTATGTAAAAACCAAATTCTATCAATGTGCTATATACCATGTAGGAGTTATGGAGGCTTTTCGTTGGAACTTTGAGCCCAATTTTCGGATATTTATAGTATTTGCACGCTATTGAGTGTTATACCAATAAGCGCGGCTCAATTTTTGCTTTCCAGCGAGCCTACCCACAACCCTGTAGCTTAAAAAACAAGGAAATGCGAGCAGAGACAAATTTGAGGTGTTCGCCGAAAATCACAAAAATTTCACAAGTCCAAAAGGTTGCCCCCCCGCCTGGAGAGATGTCTTCGCGCAGGTCCGCGCTCATATAGAATTAAAGAAGGCTTTCTTAAATCGTTAAATCGCTTAAATATTTAAGCTAGAGTAGGTCAATCCCCTTTTTGATGAATTTTTGCACAAAATTGAAAATTTTGTTTCTGCTCGCATTTCTTCATTTTTGAAGCCAGAAAGCCGAGAGTAGGCTCGTTGGATAGGTCTTATTATGCCTCGACTGGCTATATAAAATTCATAAAGATCGAACGATATTCACTACCCGAAAAATGTGATTTTCGTAAAAACCAAGAAACAAAGTTTAGCCTAAGATCAGACGCTGATCCCAAAACTTTTGATGCCATCTGACGCGGCTTGACGAGACGGAGGTTAAGACATATTTTTCAGCCTTCTAGCTTAAAAGATAAAGAAATGAGAGCAAAAACAAGCCTGTGAAAGCGAATTCTGAGCCCGATCATCGGACTGCATTCTGATCCAATTAAATGTTATATGGACAAACGCGGCCTAGATTTGTCTTTCCAACGAGCCTACCCACAACCCTCTGGCTTAACGGGTAACGAAATACGGGCAGAACCAAGTTGACCAGCAAAAGCTCGGATCGCCCGAAAACCCCAATTTTCTCCTTTTCTCTCAAAATTTGAGTTTGTCATTCGAATGCGACCACGTTGTAGGTAGAGGAAAACGGCAATAGACTATCGGGACTATACAGTATATATAGAGGGAGGAGGGGGAGGCATTACTACCAGCAGTTACGTCCCACACAGGCACCGACCTGAAATAGAGAGAATAGACGCGCACTGTGTTGTGCAGCCGTTTTCAATGATAACAAGGGTAGAAAATGTCGTAAACTCGCTTTTCAACACGATTCCATCGATTTCTCGCCAAACTCGCTACCGTGAGTTTCTTCTTTACGGTAGAATTAGTATGGGACCGGCGCGGACCAGGTCGGAGGAACACCGGGTGTCAACGCTCTCTCCGGTATGGATACGCACATGCCGTCACGGGATAGAGTCCCGTAGGTCCCTCCTCGACGCGTTATTCTCCTGCTGGAACCCAGGGCATTGAAACAAATACGACATAACGGGGTTCGAGCGCGAAAACATCGAGAGAAAGGAAGAAAATGCTGAGAATCAGCATTTTCTTCCTTTCTCTCGAGGTTTTCGCTGCAAAACTCGTCTATAATCGTTGTGGAGGATCTGTCTCGTAGCTCAGTCTCGTAGAAGGATGATTCCCGGTCATGTTGGTGTCTAGAATGTCCGTCTCCGCCGAGTATTGGCGGAGATAAGTGTGAACGTACCCTCGTTCTCAGCATTTTCTTCCTCTTTCTTCGATGTTTTCGCTGCAAAACACATCGAAAATCGATGTGGAGAGGCTGGATCGCACCTCAGTCTCGTAGAGGGATGATTCCCGGTCATGTTGGTGTCTAGAATGTCCGTCTCCGCCGAATATTGGCGGAGATAAGTGTGAACGTACCCTCGTTCTCAGCATTTTCTTCCTTTTTCTTCGATGTTTTCGCTGCAAAACGCATCGAAAATCGATGTGGAGAGGCTGGGTCGCACCTCAGTCTCGTAGAGGGATGATTCCCGGTCATGTTGGTGTCTAGAACGTCCGTCTCCGCCGAGTATTGACGGAGATAAGTGTGAACGTAGCCCCGTTTTCGCCGGGTTCTAGCTGGACTCTCTGTTCGGAGCTGTATAACGCTACTATGCGCTTATACCAGCAGTGCGTTCGCTCTGCCCACATCCACCACCCGGTCAGGGTCACATCCGCCGTCACCCATGTCGTCCCGCGGCTCATCCGCCGGTGATACGGACCAGTATAACGGCTACTGGGGCTTTCTGAAGCATTGGAGGTGACGTGAAACGGGCTTGAAACCAGCATTTTCTCCATTTCTCTCGATGTTTTCTCTGTCAGAATCACCTGAGCCCCATTTATACCAGCTTGAATTATGCCGGGGGTATGAGAGCATTGAAACAAATACGACATAATGGGTTTCGAGCACGGAAAACATCGAGAGAAAGGGAGAAAATGCTGAGAATCAGCATTTTCTTCCTTTCTCTTCGATGTTTTCGCTGCAAAACACATCGAAAATCGATGCGGAGAGGCTGGCTCACACATCAGTCTCGTAGAGGGCTGATTCCCGGTCATTTTGGTGTATAGAATGTCCGTCTCCGTCGGATATTGACGGAGATGGGTGTGAACGTACCCTCGTTCTCAGCATTTTCTTCCTTTTCCTTCGAGGTTTTCGCTGCAAAACACATCGAAAATCGATGCAGAGAGGCTGGCTGCCACCTCTGTCTCGTAGAGGGATGATTCCCGGTCATTTTGGTGTCTAGAACGTCCGTCTCCGTCGGGTATTAACGGAGATAAGTGTGAACGTTCCCCCGTTTTGGTCGGGTTCTGGCTGGACTCTCTGTTCGGAGCTGTATAACGCTACTATGCGCTTATACCAGCAGTGCATTCACTCTGCCCACATCCACCACCCGGTCACGGTCACATCCGCCGTCACCCAAGTCGTCCCTCGGCTCGTCCGCCGGTGATACGGACCAGTATAACGGCTACAGGGGCTTTCTGAAGCATTGGAGGTGACGTGAAACGGGCTTCAAACCAGCATTTTCTCCATTTCTCTCAATGTTTTCTCTGTCAAATCACCCAAGACCCTTTAGTTCCAGTGTGCATTAGGTCGGGGGCATGTCGCCTGATCACGATATAATGGGGAAATTTGATGTGCTGTGGGTACATGGCCTTAGCGATACTTACTCTACCGTTATACACGGGCCCAACAATAGGCCAACAGTGCGTGTGCTTTCTCGTGCACGCGATTCCTCGTCTCCTGGCCGAAATATCACGTTCCCCGCCACGGGCACACCGCCTGATTGTGGCTGAGGGATAGTTCTACGATGTAGACTACGATTCTCCGGCCCCTGGGTTCGAGAACCCACCAAATTTTGGGCTTTCCCTGTCCCGAGAGGCCCAAATTGGACCTCGGAAACCGCTTAAAATGGCCCTCAAAAGGCTTTTTTTGATGCCAAAGCCGCAAACTAAACGCCAAATCGTAGAAACTACCCGTTGAAAGCGAACCCACAACACGGGGCTCGGATCCGAGTCCTTGGGAGAGAGCCTACAGCCGCTTTTCCCCGACCAAGAAACACAGGCGGGGGGGAGACCGGATATGCTTTCGCGCTGGTCGGCGCTCATATAGAATTATATAGCGAACATTTCTTAAATATTTAAGGGATGGGCTTCCCCCCCGCCTTGTCTACGTACAGGTCCGCAATGCACTAGCCTTTTCTCCAGTTAGAATCATATAGCCATAGCTCTCGGCCTCCGTTCATCATTCTACATAGAACAGCGAGATGACTGACACCGCAACAGCTCCCACACCAAAGCCCAAGAAGGCTGCCAGCAAGCCCAAGAAGCCCTCGGCTCACCCCAAATACAGCGAAATGGTTGCCGCTGCTATCGGCAGCCTCAAGGAGAGGGGAGGCTCTTCCAGACAGGCCATCTTGAAGTACATTCTCAAGAACTACAACGTAGGGAAAGAGGAGAAGAGCGTAAACGCCCACTTGAAATTGGCGCTGAAGGCAGGAGTCAAGAAAGGCAGCCTCAAGCAGGCCAAGGGTACCGGCGCAGCCGGCTCCTTCAGGCTCGGCGAAGTCAAGAAAGCACCCAAGAAGGCCGCAAAGAAGGCACCTAAACCGGCTGCAGCCAAGAAGAAGCCAGCAGCGAAAAAACCCGCCGCAGCAGCCAAGAAGGCCACCAAAAAGGCAGGCACCCCGAAAAAGAAGAAGGTCGCCGCCAAGAAGGCAACGCCCAAGAAGAAGCCAGCAGCAGCCAAGAAGAAGGCAACGCCCAAGAAGAAGCCCGCAGCGAAGAAAGCAGCCGCCAAGAAGCCAGCAGCGAAGAAAGCCCCTGCCAAAAAGTAGATTTTGCCTCGTTCCGAACTAGGCAAAACGCCCCAAAAAGGTCCTTTTCAGGACCATCCTACGCCCAGAAAGGCATTCCTGTGCGAGATTTTCTCTGTCCGATTACCTAGGAAACCCCGTAGAGACGAGACCCATTAGGCCCATTAAAAACCTACAACATAGGTGTACTAGGTCATGAAACGCGTACGAGCACCCTTCCATTTTCACCTGGCAAACAGCCTTGATGGGGCCCTAAAATAGACATTTTCACCGAAACGAGTATAAACCGCATATATTTCCACCTTTAAGGCATAAAAGTAGCCAAAACCCATCAAATGCATGCAAAATCACACAATTCTATCAAGAAACGGGGTATTTATCGCCGTTTTCTATGTAAAAACAGTCTCTCAGGACTGGAGGGTCCAAAAAGGGCCTGCCGAAGGCTCGCCAGTACGGCCGCTCTGATTGGTCGACGATCCTGGTATCTGAGAAAACAGCCAATCAGCGACGCCGTACTGGCGGGCCTTCGGCAGGGCCTTTTTGGACCCTCTCAGCCCCAAATTTGAATCGCCAATTACTCGATTTTCCGACTTTTTTCTAAAAATCTGAAGCGAGCAAAAACTTGCAACTGTGTTGTAGGTAAGAAAAAACAAAAATTTAATCATGAGCTATTAACTATATGGGAGTTATGAAGGGTTTTCTTGGGAACTTTGAGCCCGATTTTCGGATATTTATAGAATTTGCACGCTATTGAGTGTTATACCGATAAGCGCGGCCCAATTTTTGCTTTCCAACGAGCCTACCCACAACCCTGTAGCTTAAAAAACAAGGAAATGCGAGCAGAGACAAATTTGAGGTGTTCGCCGAAAATCACAAAAATTTCACAAGTCCAAAAGGTTCCCCCCCGCCTGGAGAGGTGTCTTCGCGCAGGTCCGCGCTCATATAGAATTAAAGAAGGCTTTCTTAAATCGTTAAATCGCTTAAATATTTAAGGAAAAGTAGGTCAATCCCCTTTTTGGTGAATTTTTGCACAAAATTGGAAATTTTGTTTCTGCTCGCATTTCTTCATTTTTGAAGCCAGAAAGCTGGGAGTAGGCTCGCTGGAAAGGTCGAATCATGCTGCGTCTGCCTATATAAAATTCATAAAGATCAAACAATATTCACTACCCGAAAAATGCAATTTCCGTAAAAACCAAGAAACAAAGTTTAGCCTAAGATCGGACGCTGATCCCAAAACTTTTGATACCATCGTACGCGGCTTGACAAGGCGGAGGTTAAGACATATTTTTCAGCCTTCTAGCTCAAAGGATAAAGAAATGAGAACAAAATCAAATTTGGGTGGTTAGAGGGTCCAAAAAGGCCCTGCCGAAGGCCCGCCAGTACGGCTTCGCTGATTGGTCGAGAGACCCGACTGCCGGAATGAACCGAGGCCTCTGATTGGCTGAATCGCGATCGCCTTTAAATCGCTCTTTGCATATAATATGTGTTGAAATAGGGGTTTCTGCACAGTCAAACAGCTATGGCAAGAACAAAGCAGACCGCTCGTAAATCCACCGGAGGAAAGGCTCCACGAAAACAGTTGGCCACCAAGGCAGCCCGTAAGAGCGCCCCAGCCACTGGCGGAGTGAAGAAGCCCCACAGATACAGGCCCGGTACCGTCGCCCTCCGTGAGATCAGACGTTACCAGAAGAGCACAGAGCTTCTGATCAGAAAATTGCCGTTCCAGCGTCTCGTGCGTGAAATCGCCCAGGACTTCAAGACCGATCTCCGTTTCCAGAGCTCTGCCGTGATGGCCCTCCAGGAAGCTAGCGAGGCCTACTTGGTCGGACTCTTCGAGGACACCAACCTGTGTGCCATCCACGCTAAACGAGTCACCATCATGCCCAAGGACATCCAGCTCGCCCGAAGAATCCGAGGTGAACGTGCTTAGGCTTGTCGGGACAGTCAGAACCCCCTCAAAACGGCCCTTCTCAGGGCCACAACTAAACACGAAGGTTACCTTACACGAACAATTGTCGCAATCCATCGCCCTAACGTATACTAACAGCCGAAACCCAAATCAAGCACCCGCCCCAATGTCCAAAAAGCCTTTTTAGGGTCCACCGTACATCGGCAGCAACCTTTCAATTTAACATATATCAATCAGACCACCTACACAAAATAGTAGAGACCAATATAAGACCGATTCGAACCCACAACATAGGTCTGCTAGGTCATAGAAAGCGTTCAAACACCCGTCCATGTTCAGTTCGCCAATAGCATTTCAGGGCGGGGGGGGGTGGAAAGGCGGGGGGGGACGTGTCTACGTACAGGTCCGCGCTCATATAGAATTAAAGAAGGATTCGTTAAATCGGATTTAACTATTTAAGAAAGGCGAGGGGGGGGGGACGTGTCTACGTGCAGGTCCGCGCTCATATAGAATAAAGAAGGACTGCTTAAATCGGATTTAATTATTTAAGGTCCCATTGCGGACCTGTACGTAGACACTTTGACCTACTGACCTACTGACCTAATTAAAAGTTGCAGAAAATTAATTAGGTCAGTAGGTCAGTAGGTCAAATGCTTCCGCGCTGGTCCGCGCTCGACCTTAAATAATTAAATCGGATTTAAGAAAGTCTTCTTTAATTCTATATGAGCGCGGACCTGCGCGAACACAAATAAGAATTATAGTGGCCAGCGACCAGATTTCTATTATAAGTAAAGGCAGAACAGTATTTCGGCATTCAGTCGTATTCTAACATAGTAGAAACAATGTCTGGACGTGGTAAAGGCGGTAAGGGTCTAGGAAAGGGGGGCGCTAAGCGTCACAGGAAAGTCCTTCGAGACAACATCCAGGGTATTACCAAGCCGGCTATCCGTCGACTTGCCCGCCGAGGTGGTGTGAAGAGAATTTCTGGTCTCATCTACGAAGAGACACGAGGTGTACTCAAAGTGTTCTTGGAAAACGTCATCAGAGATGCCGTCACCTACACCGAGCACGCCAAGAGGAAGACCGTCACAGCCATGGACGTCGTCTACGCCCTCAAAAGACAAGGCAGAACCCTCTACGGATTCGGTGGTTAAGCTCCAGAGCTCAAGACCCGACAGAAAACGGCCCTTCTCAGGGCCACAACACGGCTAGATAGTGTTCTTTGAGTCGAAAATTGTCATTTTTGTACCCCCATAAATCCCCATTAAAGGCATCCCAATCCCGTATTTCTCGGTTAGATCACCAAGGAAAACCCGTAGACCCATCGATCAGACCGATTAGAGCCCACAGCCAAGGCAGGTTGAGCCCAGAATCGCGAGCAAACCCCCGCCCATTTTCACCTGATCAACGAACTGAGTGCCAAATCGCCATTTTCGGACCCCCATAAATACCAATGGAACAGTTTTTTCTGACGTTCCCCTATTATATCTGTTAGGAAAATATTCAGAGACAAGGAATAAATCAATTTCAATCGTCAGAGAAGGTTGGTTAGGCAAAAAAACGCAATCCAGGACCCGCCCAAGTGCAATTTGCACAGAATCTCATCGGACCCCAAAATCGGCTATTTACACCGAAAATGGTCTTTTTCGCCGATATTTCGACATTTTTTGGATAAATGTATGGAAATCCGAACAAATGCATGCAAAATCATCCAATTCTATCGTGAAACAACGAAATTATAGGCGAAAAAACGCTTTTCGGGCCTGGAGGGTCCAAAAAGGGCCTGCCGAAGGCCCGCCAGTACGGCCGCTGTGATTGGTCGACGATTCCTATCATCTGAAATACAGCCAATCAGCGATGTCGTACTGGCGGGGCTTCGGCAGGGCCTTTTTGGACCCTCAAACCCCCAAATTTGAATCGTCAAATACTCGATTTTCCGACTTTTTTCGAAAAATCTGAAGCGAGCAAAAACTTGTAACTGTGTTGTAGGTATGTAAAAAGAAAAATTTATCCATGTGCTATATACCGTATAGGAGTTATGAAGGCTTTTCGTGGGAATTTTGAGCCCGATTTTCGGATATTTATAGTATTTGCACGCTGTTGAGTGTTATTTCAATAAGCGCGGATCAATTTTTGCTTTCCAACGAGCCTACCCACAACCCTGTAGCTTAAAAAACAAGGAAATGCGAGCAGAGACAAATTTGAGGTGCTCGCCGAAAATCTCAAAAATTTCCCAAGTCCACAAGGTTGCCCCCCCCCCCCCCCCCGCCCGAGAGGTGTCTTCGCGCAGGTCCGCGCTCATATAGAAATAAAGAAGGGCTTTCTTAAATCGTTAAATCGCTTAAATATTTAAGGAAAGTAGGTCAATCCCCCTTTTTGCGATATAAATACCGAGCGAGAGCAGATGTCCACACTTTAGTTATTGAGCTGCTAGAGGAAGGATCATGCCACCCAAAGTTGGAACGAAAGGCGCAAAGAAAGCCGTGAGCAAGGCGAAAGCCCAGCGCTCTGGCGACAAGAAAAGGAAGAGGAGGAGGAAGGAATCCTACGCTATCTACATTTACAAAGTCCTGAAGCAGGTGCACCCCGACACTGGTATCTCGAGCAAGGCCATGTCCATCATGAACAGCTTCGTGAACGATATCTTTGAGAGAATCGCCGCCGAGGCTTCACGACTGGCCCACTACAACAAGCGCTCCACCATCACCAGCAGAGAGGTCCAGACCGCCGTCAGACTGCTCTTGCCCGGTGAGCTGGCCAAGCACGCCGTCAGCGAAGGCACAAAGGCTGTCACCAAGTACACCAGCAGCAAGTAGAAAGCGACGTCCCGTCCCCCCCCAAAACGGCCCTTATCAGGGCCACAACACCGCTAGATAGTGTTCCGAGAGTCGAAAATTGCCATTTTCAGACCCCCCATAAATCCCCCCAAAACCGTCCCCGTCCGCCATTTCCCGGTCAGATCACATAGAAAAAACCTCAGACCCCTAGATCATGCCCATTCGAACCCGCAGCGAAGGTCTGTTTGACCTAGAATCACGATCAAGCACCCGTCCAGATTCAATTGACACATAGCCTCTACAGGACCAGAAATGGGGATATTTCGACGAAAAAGGTCTTTCTCGCCCATATTTAGACCCTTTAATGATAAGAGTAGTTAAAACCCATCAAATGCGTGCAAAATCATCAAATTACATCGTCAAACAATGAAAATATGGGCGAAAAAGGCTTTTCGGGACTGGAGGGTCCAAAAAGGGCCTGCCGAAGCCCCGCCAGTACGGCCGCTCTGATTGGTCGACAATTCATACTATCTGAAATACAGCCAATCAGCGTCGCCGTACTGGCGGGGCTTCGGCAGGGCCTTTTTGGACCCTCTCAGCCCCAAATTTGAATCGTCAATTACTCGATTTTTCGACTTTTTTTGAAAATTCTGAAGCGAGCAAAAACTTGCAACTGTGTTGTAGGTAAGAAAAAACAAAAATTTGATGATGAGCTATATAGCATATAGGCGTTATGAAGGGTTTTCTTGGGAACTTTGAACCCGATTTTCGGATATTTATAGTATTCGCACGCTATTGAGTGTTATATCGTTAAACGCGGCCCAATTTTTGCTTTCCAACGAGCCTACCCACAACCTTGTAGCTTAAAAATCAAGGAAATGCGAGCAGAGACAAATTTGAGGTGTTCGCCGAAAATCACCAAAATCTCTCAACTCTGAAATGTTGCCCCCCCGCCCGGAAGTGTCTTCGCGCAGGTCCGCGCTGACCTATCCACTTTTGGGACTATAAAAGCCAAGCTCGGTATGATTTTTGTCATTTTAAC
>CAVMGG010000206.1:0-10919 GCA_963680895.1 Fragum sueziense
CCACAACGGGGTAACAACAACGCGTTGACGCGTTAAAGAGTAAAGCGTAATCAACCTGACCCCCCACTTAATCAAACAGAAAAGAAAAGAAAGAGAAAAGACTCAATTCATCTCGATTCGTCTTCAAATGTTTTCAAAATGATTAGACACGTTAAAATTGATCATATTTGATGATCACAATTGAATATGTAATTTCTGTCTACAATGGCTTTTAAAACATTCAGTGTATCATTTCCAAACTATTGCCATGAAATTTAGAAGTTTTTTGTTCCATTTTTTTGTCAAAAAAATGTTGCAAAACAAAGATGTATCCATAAATTCTGTCCATAGTCGGTTCCAAAACATTCAGTGGGTCACTCTGAAACTATTGCAATGAAATTTAAAAGGTTATTTTTACAACTGTGAGGATTATAGGGTAACTATGATTTTATAAGCCTCATAAAGCAAAAAAACACATTTAAGACCCGCAAAGTGGTACCCACCCTTGATTCAAAAATACCTGAAGGATTTATCATTTTTTCATGAAATCAAAAAAAACACCCAAATGGGCCAAAAAAAAACTGCATTAAACTGCCATTTTACAAAGTGAGAAGGCGCCATGTTATAAAAAACACATTTCAGTGGCGCCGCCCGGGCTCCGGGACCTCATAAGGGAAATAAAAGGGGGATCAAATGAATATACGGGTATGATTATACCTGGTTGGTGGTATACCTACCCCTCTGAAAAATATGAGTTCGTCAATTCGAATGATAACATTCCCAACTAAATGAAAAAAAAAATCATGTTCCAGTCACCACCAACCAGTATACATTGACATTGACACTCTGTTTGATAGACTTTCATCACACAGGATCGCAGCTGACGTTTCAGCTGACGAGGCTCAATTCTTTCGGTGGCCGCAACCAAAACAGCCTCGGCAGGTCTCACCCCATCACGATGGCCAGAGAAAGAATTGCTGGTAACATCTGATAATCCTTGGGGATCCTTGGGGAATGCGGTTTTACAGTTTTACGGGTATTTTATAAACTGGGAAGAGACTGCGTTGAAGATGATCAAGAATTCACAGGAAACCTCAACCAGCTCAAACATCACCTCAAACTGATGCGGTCTCCATTCTCCCACCTATAGGGTTTTGAGTCAACAGGAGCCCTTCCGGCGTTCGGCAACTCAATAACATTCCACATCAGCCAGCACACGAATGATTTTGAGACATTGTCTGAACATTCATTGGACAACATCAAGTTTTACCCTCTGGTATTTAACATAGCTATGGAAAATCACCATTTTTAATGGGAAAATCCATGAACATCCACTATCAATGGCCATTTTCAATAGCTATGTTTAATCAAACTTCCATGGAATATCAGCATCTGGCAGTCACTGGCAGTCAGCACGCAGCATCCGTCACGGACGGATTCGACATGACACGAAGCCAACCGGACGACCTGCGGACTCGAAAGTCGACACGAACAGAATATGACTCAGTCACAAATTGCAAGTCGACTCTAACATATAAGTATAGCTCATTTAAAATATCTTAAAATCATATAAATCGTATATATATATATATATATATATGGGCCATATGGGTTTGTTTAAAAATAGGACACACCCGACACACCATTCCCCTTCGAACGCCGGAAGTCATCCGAGGATCCGCGACGCGGGCTTTTTCGGCGGCGGCTTCGCTTGCTGCTGTGGCTGTGGTGGCTGCGGGGCTTCTGAGAGCTGAAGCCTGGGTCCCACTAGTTGCATTCTGCACCAGTTGGTGGTTAGGCTAATTAATGTTTAGTGTAGGCTCTTTTTGGGGTTCCAAGACGTTTCAACCATCCTTTTGGTGCAGGATTTTGCAACCTTAGGATCAAATACACTGAAATACATTCAACTACCAGGTTTCGGAATGGACATCCACAACTCCGAGCGAGTTTGGGGTGAACGGAAGGTACCAGGGTTCTATACCAGACCCGGAACTTGAAAGATACCATGTGACCGTTTTGTGAACCAATTTTTCCCTGGTGGATAATGATGGCTTACATATCTAATATAGATGGGTAATGATTGGTAGATGTATCTGAAAAAATATTGAGAGGTGTACTTGCTAGTCTTGAATCAAGCAAGTCAAAGAATAGAGAATGTAATTCCCAACGTGGCTTGACTTGGCATCACAGCGCGACGGTGAATGTGGAAGGCATTCGGACAGTTCAATGGTAAGCATTGTACACAGGATCGAATCCTTCTTGAAGACGTGGGGTACTCTCTGGTAATTCAAGATAGCTATTGAACATTTCGATTGAAGTAGTGAGTCTTCCCATTGAACATGGTGATTTTCCGTAGTTTTTTGATGTTTTTTGTACGTTTACCAGAGGGTAAATGGGGAGTGACCAGATGTCTAACCACCATCTGTGCCATGGTCATCCCATCCATTTCTTGGGATCCAAAAATAGTGGTGATTAGAAATAAAAGCTTATTATTCACCATTTATCATATATTCCCATCCCCTATGAATGGTTATTGAATAAAACCCTATGAAATCCTATGAAAACCATTGGATTATTCAATTGTTCCTTTCCCTTAAAGCCATGGTCAATAACCACCACCAGTATGGTTCCCATGGCTGACATCCCAGCGACTCCGCAAAGCTTCGAGACTCTGCCTGGCAGCGATAGGAATGCCAGACGAAAACATTGAGAGAGCGCCGAAAGTCCGAAAAAGATCGACAAAAATATGTGATGTGTTTCTAACATGTCTCACTTTTCATTGAATAATGATTGAATAATGATTGAATAATGATTGAATAATGATTGAATAATGATTGAATAATGATTGAATAATGATTGAATAATGATTGAATAATGATTGAGTATGATCACTCTGCTGCGGAATTTTTTGGCTGGTACCCACTTCACCATAAAATCGTTGGCTCCACTAGTCCCCAGAGTGCAGCCAGGGATAATCATCGATGATCATCGATAATCATCGTACAGTATCTGGTTGGCGGTTTTGAGCCCAACCCCTCTGAAAAATCTATGAGTCGATTGGGATGATACCATTCCTTTTGTGAAACATATTCGAGTCAATTGGGATGATTTACCATTCCCAACTGTTTCTGGAAAAAGAATCCAGTCATGTTCCAGTCACCAGCACCAACCAGACTTCAGCACGCTATTCGGCAAGGATCCCACCCAGGCTTCGCCTCCCCTTCACCACCTTCACCCAAGGGAAGCGCTGCAGCTTCCTCAAAAAGGCTACCAAGGCAGAGGCCACAGAGGCCATGGCCATGGCGGTTCACCACGAACACAGTACTACACCTTCCCTTGTGTTCCACTCTGAGCATATATTTGGAGCCCATGAAACTTATAAAACTTATATAGAAATATATAGAATATTAAAGAATCGTATAGACAAGTTCAACAAAGTTCGACAATCAATACTTGCAACTCGGAAAGCTACGGTTCTTAAATGTTCTTAATCATCTTAATCTGATTTGGATATGGGAGGCAACCGTGTAGTCTGGGCATGGGACTGTACATCATGCACACTTAAAACCGGTATAGCGATGTTTTGTTCCATTGGAACCCATTGGATAAATCCTTAATGCCAGTCTCCTCCGGGCATTCTAGGTGTATTCTTGCCGAGCTTCTTCCGAAAGTTCAGACGACCGAAGTTGCGAAGACCGGACCTTCGTATCTTCGTCAGATCTGAAACTCACAATATTTTGAAACCTACAGTAAAGGGCTCTAGGCACATCAACTTTTTTGGGGCAGCTTAATTCCTATGTTGGACTTTGCAGCTACACACCAGGTGAGCACACCATGCTGGCATACAGAATGAAGCGCAAGACTGGGATCTACTTGGATTTACTGAGATCTAGTGGGAAGAGATGAGGGATCTGGAACGACCCTCAAAACGCCCCCAAAACCACCACTGAAACAACCCTCAGATAGTCAGATAGATGCCCAGACACACTTTCAGACATACATACATATAATGTCCAAAGAATAAGGTCATTGCAAAAGAAGGCGGGGCAAACATTTGAAGGCACAGTTTTGTGTTTCAATCAATTACCGAAGAGAACATCTCAGGGGGTGGGTGAATGGGGGAGGCCATGTATGCCATGGATGGCAACAGACCCAAACTCTGAGCCTGTTTCTACCTGCTTAATAAGAAGCACACACTTAACAATGCACGACAACAGGTTCTCCAGGAATAGACAAACAATTCTGGGTAAATTAGAATAATTCACTAACCTGAATTAAGGCCATAAAATGGGATGATTCCCCTTACTAACCATCGTCTATGGTTTTCGGTCGTTTTGTGAGGTCGTTATAATTTGCCCAGACAAATACAGCAAATGGTGTTTTTCAATCATTGTACAACCAAAATTGATGCGATCCCGCTAGGTTAGCTAAATGCCCTGACTTTATTTACACGTCTGGCAACACAGCAAATCTTCTGGGCTCTTCCAAACGGGGCTCTCGCTTCCGCAAAGCCATTCATTTGTTTCATCACGTTTCATCAGGTTTTCCATCTAACATATCTAAGCAATATCAAACATTGTCAACCATGATTTATCCCCTGAACTAAATGGGGGTTTCCTGGAATGGGGGTACCCCCAAATGGAAAGTTTATAATGGAAAATCCCATGAAAAATGGATGATTTGGGGGTACCCCTATTTCAGGAACCTCCAAATGGAATTAGCAGATTAACATAGATCATCTCCAAACAACTTCCGAAGTCAGACGTCAACTTCAACGAACGGCCCACCGGCCGACCGGCCGACCGGCCTGCTGCGTCCAAGATGTATCGCTCCAACGGCGTACGAGTACTTCGCGGTACTTCTTTTCACCCCGGGTCTTCAAGTCAAGCAATTCCTTTTTGGCAGCCTAGGCTGAGGCCACCAGCCTTGAGCTTTCAAAAACTGGTGGTTTCAACCAACCCCTCTGAAAAATATGAGCCAATTGGGATGACTCTTCCCAATATATGGAAAAATGATGAAAAATGAAAGCTGTTCCAAATCCACCAACCAGAAAAAGAACATCTCTTGATCCTAACAAATGCTGGGAGATCTGGTCAGCGACTACCTTTTGGTTCACCTCAAAAAGACTGAGCCATTTCCGAAACCACTGCATGCTTCTGGAATAGACAATCAAGAACCCTTACTATGCATCATGAGTTCTCACCAGATTCACCATCAGTATCAATCCATCATTCAAGGAGGGAGCCCACTTTTGGTTGGAGTAAAGCTTGACCGTTCTGCTGATAGCCTATGTCCAGCATGTATGTAAAAATTTGCCTGCGGGGGTTCCTGAGGTTTGTATGTATGATATTTGCATGGCTCTTGAGAACATGACAAGGGGCCGTGAAGATTGGACACACCACAGATGGCAAAACAAAAGAGGTCCAAGTTCCTTCAATTAGCTTCCATCCATTTCCATCCATTATACCCCTGTGCCTCTGTGCCACATGCCTAGAATTTCACAACTTGTTGCCTGACTAATGTGCGCAAGATCTCTTACAAGTCTAGGCGTTCTGGGAAACGTAGTTTTTTTCATAGAAGTGCCTGCGTATATACTGTATATGTACATATTTAGATCCATTGTGTTCTCGTGTAAACTATATACATACACGAACCCTGACTCCAGAATAAAAGCATCAACAACAACGAAAACATCTTGACCGACAAATTCCACAAGTCAACACACCAAGCCGCAGCCTCTGAGCTGGAGCAAATGAGCAAGAGGATTCGACTAGGTCATGGGTTACATACCGACGTGCCAGTAACTGATTATACACATTGAATACACATGACAATATGGATATGGCTCAAAGATATACATAGCCCAAAAGTTGGATTTTTAATACTGAAGATACCTAAAGATAGAAAAAACAAAACAGACATTCCATGACATTCCTGTGGTTCCAATCTGTGGTTCCCCAAACTTCGAGCCATGAGCCATGTCATTCCCAGGTCATCCCAGTGTCTTTTGCGCCAGATCTGAGTTCCGTGCGGCAAAGTAAGATTGCCACCATGAAGCCATCGCATCGTCAACATGTGCAATGGACCAGGTTAAATATGGTGAATAATTACCATAAGTCAGGCACTTTGTAGGTGTCCTGAAATGGTGAATCGTTTTTGAATGTTTTTTTTCACATCTTTCACCACAGTATACCACAATATCATCAAAAGGTTGGTGGAATATGGTTGAATGCTGCATCCGAAAAACACCGTCCGGGCGCTGCGACTCAGCTGTCGATAAGATGTAGAACATGCATGCACCAATCCAGGGTGTGAAATCTGATCCAAACTTGGAGGCCCTGAAGTCCCTCAGACATGGAACTAAGATGACCGAAAGATGTGCCCTTTTTTTGTGTGGTTCTGACCTCAAATCAAAGCTACATTCTTGCAAAATTACAATGAAATTTCAGTCAATCCCTGTAGCTGTAGCTTGTGTGACACCCACAATCTTCATGGAGCTTGAGGGAACCCGAATCTCAAGAGACAGGGTCAAAGCCATCTTTGTTTCACCAAACCCCAAGGGAAAGCCTGGGGCATTTTTCTCTTCGGCTTTGGGATTGTGAGAGGGCAACAAGGAGGCCGCTGGCTCGTGCCCGTATCTGCCCTCTCAGAGCTGTACAGCTTTCAAAATTGACGTAGAAAATGACGCATCTATCCATATCTTATCTGTCCAAAAGTCAAAAAATGCTCCCTGCAAAAGGCAAAGGTATCCAACCAGATGCCGCTGCCAGATGCCGTTCGATGTCTACATGATTTGTTCCTACCTTTGCCTTTTGGGGGGCGGAGTTCGACAAGGGCTGCTGTGTTTAAACAATAGTTTAAGCAAGTTCACCGGCACGAGTTCAAAATACTAACCCACCAAATTCCAATCTTCACATATCTGCAACTGCCAACACCACTCTTTGGTTGTGTTGGTGTGTAAATCCCGGGTTCATCCTGGTTCCCCCCAATATGAAGTTTGAACGTAAAAACATGGTGAAACCCAGCAAGTCAGCTCCCAATAATTTCAACTTCATTACCTAGACGGAGGATTTCATGTGCATTCATAATATATATATATACATGCAATATGCATTAGATTATTGTCATCTCTTATAGCTTCAACATGTTTAAACACTGGCAATGGCCCAACCCGCCGGTATCTCAGATTCGTGGCATTGTCAGGCTTCGAGGCCTGCCAAAAAAGTGAAATCTATGTTATAATATGATACGTCTAAACACCTCTAATGCATGATGTATATGTATTGTGTATATATATATATGTGTATGTGTATATATATATATATATACGTTATATGTATATGTATGTATATATGTATATCTGTATATATATATATAAGTATTATGTATATCATATAAAAAATGTATATAAATATGTATGTATATATAAATGGAATCATTCGTATATATATGTATATATACATATGCATCACATCGTATCATTCATGCATATCATATATCTATGATCATATCATATACATCCACCAAGTGCCTACAGTAGGAATTAGTTAGCGCACACCGAGTCTTGGCACTGGATCTCTGTGACGTCTAAATTTGATACCATATAATGTCGCTATAAATTGCTATGACAATAATAAACCACCCCCATTCATCACCATATTTATAGGTGGTATAAGCCATCAAACGTGGGTGGATCAGTATAGTTATACCCACAGTATATATTGATTCATTAGTATACATGGTCGATCCTTGCTAGAGATTAAACGCATCTAGAAGCTATATGCAGAAACGAGAAACTACGTAAAACCATCATCAAACCATCAAACCATCTATCGTTTTATAATTCCAAAATAGAATCTATCAACCGGATCCAATTGGCTGAGATACCCTGTGGCTCCATACCCAGCCTTTAGGCTGTCTTCGCCGCCTTTGCCTGCGGAATTTCCTCAGCGTTACTGACCTCAGCAGCCGTTCAGGGGCAATGGAAACCTCTCCACCGGACTTGAGAAGGCTCGGATCTCTTGGCCAAGGCCCAAATTTTATCAGCCCCAATCTTGGAATTCCCTTGAAAAACACTCCATTCAACTCCGTTGCTATATGAGTAAAAAGACTTCAAAGGCTGGGAGTTGCCCAAGTGACGCACCTTTCTAATCAACTTCCTTGGGCAAATGTATCTCCATTCTACTTGGATGTAAATTTCCGAGCCACGCCCTGGGCTTTTCCAGCCATCTATTCTCTTCAGGCTCATGAGTCATCACATGATTTTTTCCATGGCATGACCATGGCATGGTAACCCTGCTATAATTGGTTGCTGCATAGCTGCTAAGACACTGCAACGTGTTGCCATTGGGCTCTCTGACTCCAGGAATGGCCTTGTGGATGAACCTCCTCCTGGGATCAGTGGGATCATCGTGACGACTCGATGTCGGGATGTCCATGGTGTCCATGGCCCGAATGGGACCGACACCTGTTCAAAGATGTTATTTATAGTGTTTTTTTCATTTTACGATATTTTTCATATTTCTTTTTGGAGCACTGAAACCTGTTCAACATGGATGAAACAAAAAACACGGCTGGCACGGTCTGCGGCACCATGGCCGCCATGGAGAGGCCACTGCTGTGCTGGGCGTCCCCGACTTGGGACTTTGACCTGCAAAATCTCCAGCGGTGTGGCCCTGACCATAGAGGCGATACCTGAGGCTGACGAAGTCACCATCTCGAGACCGGGCAGACCATCTCACTAGGTTCACTGGGTAAACATGATTGGAAAAGGATTGGAGAACTAGAAACTATTTCACTGGGTAAACATGATTGGAAAAGGATTGGAGAACTAGAAACTATTTCACTGGGTAAACATGATTGGAAAAGGATTGGAGAACTAGAAACTATTTCACTGGGTAAACATGATTGGAAAAGGATTGGAGAACTAGAAACTATTTCACTGGGTAAACATGATTGGAAAAGGATTGGAGAACTAGAAACTATTTCACTGGGTAAACATGATTGGAAAAGGATTGGAGAACTAGAAACTATTTCACTGGGTAAACATGATTGGAAAAGGATTGGAGAACTATAAACTATTTCACTGGGTAAACATGATTGGAAAAGGATTGGAGAACTAGAAACTATTTCACTGGGTAAACATGATTGGAAAAGGATTGGAGAACTATAAACTATTTCACTGGGTAAACATGATTGGAAAAGGATTGGAGAACTAGAAACTATTTCACTGGGTAAACATGATTGGAAAAGGATTGGAGAACTAGAAACTATTTCACTGGGTAAACATGATTGGAAAAGGATTGGAGAACTAGAAACTATCTCACTGGGTAAACATGATTGGAAAAGGATTGGAGAACTATAAACTATTTCACTGGGTAAACATGATTGGAAAAGGATTGGAGAACTAGAAACTATTTCACTGGGTAAACATGATTGGAAAAGGATTGGAGAACTAGAAACTATTTCACTGGGTAAACATGATTGGAAAAGGATTGGAGAACTAGAAACTATTTCACTGGGTAAACATGATTGGAAAAGGATTGGAGAACTAGAAACTATTTCACTGGGTAAACATGATTGGAAAAGGATTGGAGAACTATAAACTATTTCACTGGGTAAACATGATTGGAAAAGGATTGGAGAACTAGAAACTATTTCACTGGGTAAACATGATTGGAAAAGGATTGGAGAACTATAAACTATTTCACTGGGTAAACATGATTGGAAAAGGATTGGAGAACTATAAACTATTTCACTGGGTAAACATGATTGGAAAAGGATTGGAGAACTATAAACTATTTCACTGGGTAAACATGATTGGAAAAGGATTGGAGAACTAGAAACTATTTCACTGGGTAAACATGATTGGAAAAGGATTGGAGAACTATAAACTATTTCACTGGGTAAACATGATTGGAAAAGGATTGGAGAACTATAAACTATTTCACTGGGTAAACATGATTGGAAAAGGATTGGAGAACTAGAAACTATTTCACTGGGTAAACATGATTGGAAAAGGATTGGAGAACTAGAAACTACTTCACTGGGTAAACATGATTGGAAAAGGATTGGAGAACTAGAAACTATTTCACTGGGTAAACATGATTGGAAAAGGATTGGAGAACTATAAACTATTTCACTGGGTAAACATGATTGGAAAAGGATTGGAGAACTATAAACTATTTCACTGGGTAAACATGATTGGAAAAGGATTGGAGAACTAGAAACTATTTCACTGGGTAAACATGATTGGAAAAGGATTGGAGAACTAGAAACTATTTCACTGGGTAAACATGATTTGAAAAGGATTGGAGAACTATAAACTATTTCACTGGGTAAACATGATTGGAAAAGGATTGGAGAACTAGAAACTATTTCACTGGGTAAACATGATTGGAAAAGGATTGGAGAACTAGAAACTACTTCACTGGGTAAACATGATTGGAAAAGGATTGGAGAACTAGAAACTATTTCACTGGGTAAACATGATTGGAAAAGGATTGGAGAACTATAAACTATTTCACTGGGTAAACATGATTGGAAAATGATTGGAGAACTATAAACTATTTCACTGGGTAAACATGATTGGAAAAGGATTGGAGAACTATAAACTATTTCACTGGGTAAACATGATTGGAAAAGGATTGGAGAACTATAAACTATTTCACTGGGTAAACATGATTGGAAAAGGATTGGAGAACTATAAACTATTTCACTGGGCAAACATGATTGGAAAAGGATTGGAGAACTAGAAACTATTTCACTGGGTAAACATGATTGGAAAAGGATTGGAGAACTATAAACTATTTCACTGGGTAAACATGATTGGAAAAGGATTGGAGAACTAGAAACTATTTCACTGGCTAAACATGATTGGAAAAGGATTGGAGAACTATAAACTATTTCACTGGGTAAACATGATTGGAAAAGGATTGGAG
>CAVMGG010000207.1:0-64922 GCA_963680895.1 Fragum sueziense
CAGCCAAGCTCCTTCTGCATGCAGGTGACACTGTCATAGAAAGAAAAATTATTTTGAACCCATCTTGCTGCTCTACGTTGTACTTTTTCCACTTTGTTGATATAGGAAAATGTATAGATATATGTTAAGAGTCTTTGTATATGTATATGTGTGTGATCTTACAACCCGAATAAAATCTTATCTTATCTTATCTTATAGGCAAAGCCTAAAGGATTTTCAAGACACGAAAATTCCTTGTGATTTTTGGTTATCGAAGATTGTTGCTTTGCATAATATATTTCGTCATATCAAAATTAAATGCTTTTGCAACAATTATTCGCTCATCAGACAGTGACTACTATTTCCTATTGAAAAATGTTGATGTTTAATGATCTTATCATCATTATAATAATGAAAAATAACAGTATCCTGTTGTAATATACGGTACACGTTAATATATTAACATTTTAATCCGTGCATCGTTAAACTATATTGATAGAATAAACGACAGACACTCTTTTGCTGTTGGCATTCTTTTAAAAAACAATCAGGGCTGTAGGCTGGTATCATCTTTCGTTAACGATTCAATTTTGGCACCGAAAAAGCAATATCAATCTTTCGCCTTATACAGGATGGGACAAGAATTAATTAAACTTGGACTGTGGTAATAACAAACACTGGATTCTCATTAATCGACCGTACACGAAAACAGATTTGGAGTTTCTTGGCTAAAAGCTATCTTTGGAGATTTCGTCAAGAAATAATCCGTCAGATATGCCTGTATTGTTCGGTTTAGCTTACATGCATATATTGGTGTGTTCATATTACTGATGGACAAATATCATACAATGCAGATTGCAACTTGTCTAAACAATCTAATGCAAGACTCATTTTCACCAGACACAATAAAAAAGGAGGACGCTCCAAAATATTGAAACTGGAACTCTGTTATTGTGGTTAGCACTTAACAAGATGACAGCATTTTAAATTAGGCCCTTAATTGCAATTACAATGAAAGAACAAAATGAGAGAACAAAATGGTGATGTATTGAAATCGAAAACGTTTGCCATTCATCGTACTGTGTTTTATTGACTTTTGCAGAAAAATACCACTGGCTAGGACTTTTTCTGTTCCTTGCTTTTTTCTGCGTTAAAAGTCGCAGGGTTTCAGATTTTTAAATCAATAGAGGTGCGAAATAATTACATCCTGTGATTGTAATCAACTCTTATGACAATCTTTTTACGGGACGACGTGCCGCACAAAAAAGAGCACCTTTAAATGACTATGGGAATTTTAATATAATTCACATCATCGTTTTTCAACGATGACACGTAATTGCGGCTTGCTTTTCGTTGAAGAGCAGCGACATTTTTAGAAAAGAGAACTTAGACAACCAATGTGTAAATAAAACCGTTCTTTGATAATACTGCCAATGCTTGAAATGCCTGAGCTTATAAGTAACTTTCAATTAATCAGTAATTATCAAATCCGTAATTGGTTACGAACATTCAATTATTCAAATATTATGATTTGTTCCTTCTAAAAACTTGCTGAACGTATGCTTAACCGAATACTAAACGACAATATTTCAGAGTTTACTATGAATAAATCGTATAAATAAGGAACGATTTCATCAAATTAAGGGGGAATGCTCTAGTTTACCAATTTTTTTCCCAATTATAGAATTTATTTATATTTTGGATGTTGAATTTACATGTTATTACCAATTGAAAAATAGAATAAAAATGGATGGTCAGCGATCTTGTTTGAGTTTTATAGGCATTCGTATCACATACCCCTACATAGAAAAAATGTACAATTTCTCGCACCTGTCCAAGGTCACTAAAATGCTAATAAAATGCTGTATATTCATCGTTTAGTCCGGAAACTGCATTTAAAGTAACGTCTTACATTTAATAATAACAGAAAACCCAAAATATGTGCTTCTATACACGCGTAAATGTATAGAACAGCATGCTCACGTGTTCGGTTAGATAAACGAAGCTGAAGTGTTTCATGTCAAAATATGCATATTTTTGGAAATATTTCAAGTTCTATATAATAGAATTTGATAAAACTCCCTCGTTGTATTAAGCAACATATCCTGGTAATAATTCAAAAAGGAAATGTATAGGTCAGCGCACTTATTAGTGAATTACAGAATTTTTTATCAGCTACACATGAATAAAATGACGCAAAAAGGTAGTAACTGCATACACACTTACGACTGTCTTGCTCTAAATAATCGATTTCCATCTTGAGGAAATCAGTTTCGCATAATAAATACATTTTTTACCGTCGAAAATGGTAAATTGTAATGATGTATTATAATATTGAAAATATGGTAGCGAAACATATTGGTACGAAACATTTAATTTACTACGGTAAAGACCGAGTGTTCCGAAAAACTGGAGCATTCCCCTTTAACCGTGAAGTTCGGACAAACAGTATTTTTTATGTGTTCTTATATAATCTCGTAGCTACGGCTTGATTCAAGCCGTATGGCTTGATTCAAGCCGTAGTTACCATATTTTATAACGAAACCGAGGCTTATTAAAAAAATAAGAGTAAATCCAGTCTATTTTAGCTCAAAATTCTTTACCACTCACTTCCTTCCTCTCCATCCTTTTGTTTTGTGGTGTTTTAATTACATCACAAAATATAGTCGCATCGCAGGACTTCTACCATCCAGATAGGAGACTAGGCTCCCAAACTAGCACCTTCACGGTGCTGTGTGTATTCAGTCCCACATATCAGTCAGTTTCAGTCAAATGGAGTCTAGTCCAGGGACTGCATCGTTCTCTGCAAAAAAAAGATACGCTTTGGCTTTTAGATAATAATTTGCTTTTAAGACACGTGGATGAAAATTTGAGCTGGTTGATTGACAAGCTGAGAAAATATGTTTCAAAAGATTTTTCCTCGTCGATTGTCAGTTGGTGTTAATCCCCCGTAACCCTGTCACTTTCTTATTCATTGACTTAAAAGCTTCCGTAATGTGTCTTACTTGGGAATCAATTATTTCAGTCTGCTAATTCCCTAGAAATTCCAAGTCGCAATTAAAATCAGACTAGACTGTGAAATATATTTGGGTTTTTTGTAAGAATAGTGACGATCGCAAAATTGTAGAAATACCGACATGCAGACGGGCTAAAATATTTCGTCTATATAAGTTCCAGACTTTCCTTCATAAGCATATTTATTTATGAATGAAGATGTTAGAAATATGATACTCCCAGTTCATCCACAACAAAAAACTTGTTGTCAAACGTGCTTCAAAAGTTTTGGTAACGTGCCTTTCAGTCGTCCATTGATGTCGTTGACATTAGGTTTACTGTCAATACGACTCAACCTCGGCTCAATGTCTTTATTGTCGTTTTTCTTTCAAAATTTTCGTAACTTCAGCTTGTTCATAGCTGTAGGTACGAGTTTTTTTCCTCTGTTTTATTTAAGAAATTCTTCATTTTGTAATAGCAATAAATTTTGTGCTGAAATAGACCGAGTTTACTGTTATGAATTATAAACCGTTGGTGCCATTATAAAATTTCGTAACAGCGGCTTGGTTCAAGCCGTAGTTACGAGATTTTATAACAAAACCTACGAAACACCAGTGTTTGTCCGAAATAACGTCAAGCTTAACTGAATTAAAGTGTTCCCTATCCATATGCTGTCATAGGAATGTAGGTTAAGGAATTACGAGACAGGACCTATTCTGTGCTATGATGACTGTCGATATGAATTGTTGTTCTGTTGACAAAATACTACTCTCTTTCACGCCGCTCAAACGTTTATAGTACACATGTACTAAACGATTTCACTCTGTTGTTTTTATATGCGATCTCGTCTAATATCGCACCCTCCAAGAGATTTCGTTATCCAATCGCTTGCTT
This sequence comes from Fragum sueziense, assembly GCA_963680895.1. Lineage (NCBI taxonomy): Eukaryota > Metazoa > Mollusca > Bivalvia > Cardiida > Cardiidae > Fragum > Fragum sueziense. The sequence goes on from CAVMGG010000207.1 coordinate 3,868, forward strand.
TGAACTGGACAACATCAGAGAAAGCTGATACACTTTTTGATTGGCTGAAATTTAAAATTACCGTCACTTGCCAAAAATAGAAATAACGTAATGGTGGTGAACATAATGTACAATTATTTAAAGTGGCGAGTATTACAGATTATTGTTTATCATCAATGTTTTCACAACACTTCTTGCGATTGATCGTAAAATTCTAAGTCGTGATTTAATTACAGGAAGATTCATGCAATGAATAAAAGCAGAGTATTTTTCGATTACACTGATATAGTGTTGAGTTGTGCATTAGACGATTTACACTCATGACCGCGCGTACGAAATCTAAACGTTTTTGGGATTTCCCCGAGATTCAAATTTTGTGCTATAAATAGATATGACCAACACATAGGCGGAGAATGAAGTAAAGACGGCAGGGGTCAAATGATAGCGAATCATGACCTCTGCTCGGAGGGTAACAAAATACATGCTGTGTCCCCAAAAGGAAATAGATCTACTCAGAGTTCATGCAAATCTTATTTATCCTTCAAACTACTATTGTTTGAAAATATTCATTTGTCATTCATGTACAAATAAACGATTAACACAATTAAAGAAATGTAAAAGGAATAAAACTTGCATTTGTCATTATTTGACTTCTTTGGATATTTTTCAGACTCGTATTCTTTTAACGATTGGCCTTTGGCACCGAAAATGACAATATGATTTTCCCTCCTTATACCAGACGGATCTACAATTAATTAATCTTTGGCTGCGGTAATAAAAAACATTGGATTGTCATTAATCGATCCTACACGAAAGAAAACACATTTCGGATGTCCTGTTCGCGGAGCTTGTGAAGATATCGTTAACCCATTACAACGCAGTGAAACTCTTTGACTCCCCAATAAATAAGCTTTAGAAAACATTGTGGGAAATACAGAAATTGCTTGTCACGAGCAACTTCTTTATTTCCCACAACTTTTTCTATCCAAAATAGACACAAAAACTTAAAAATTCATTTACTTGAAATTGTCTTCTGCAGGATCGTCCAATTTAGACCATCGTAAGAATTTGCCTTTGGTAATGTGCTAAGATATAGTTACGCAAGATGCTGATCACATGAAGCTAGAATTTTAGAATACAGAGTATACTGCTTTAACGTTCAACAAGGCATATTTTGACTAGACGCGAAGGAAGTAATTTGGTTAACCAAGTAAAAGATATGTTACTAGTTTAAATTGGAACCCCAGGAAATGTATTTAGGTTGACGCCTAAAGAGGATGACATAGTTTTAAATTGGATCCTTAATTGCAATCATAACGAAGGAACAAACTTAGTGTAATAAAGAAACAGAAATATTTGAGCCAGGATCTGGAAAAACGTCCCTTAAGGCTTTTGAGCCCAACATAGATCCAGATCAGCCTGTGCATACGCACAGTCTGATCAGGATCTATGTTGTTCTCTAATAGGTTCTTCGTGACCTGAAGAAACTTGAAGAGAGCAAAATGGGTGTATATTGGACTGCATTTGACAACAGGCTGGTCTTGAAACTCAATTTTTAAAAATGCTATAAGGGCCCTTTTTCCAGATCCCGGCTCATTTGTTTTTCGTCTGATTGTAATTTATTTAGCTTTGAGAAGTATTAAGGATTTCAATTTTGAATTCCTCGGTTGTGTTCAATTTTCACCGTCAAAATAGCTAATGATGTTTTTGTTCTGTAAAGGATGTCGGATTTGTAAATTAGTGGAATCGAGCCAGAAAATTACAAGCAATTATATAATCATGTCTTGTGACAAACTTTTTTGGGGCTGATACAATGTTGTTTTGTTTTTTTGCTGCTGCTGCTGCTGCTGCTGCTGCTGCTGCTGTTGCTGCTGCTGTTGTTGTTGTTGGTGGTGGTGGTGTTGTGTTTTGTGGTGTTTTGTTGTTGTTTTAGTGTTTTTTTGGGACGGGGGTGGGGGTTAGGTTTTTTTTTTGTCTATTTTTTTTTTGAGAAAGGTCGTATCCAGAGTGCCTTGCATCAAAATACTTTGAAGGATAGAGGACATGTACACGTAGGTGGTGCTCGATCTAATTAATTAGATTAATTCTCGATTAATATCCCAATTAATTACAATCGAAAATGGGATATTTTGTAGATGTGAAATTGCACTCCCGTAAGGTCTACATACAATAACCACGATTAGCGCTTTCCATGTTCAAAACAATCTGTAAAAGAACAAGTAAAATTCATAAAGCAACGAAAGAAACTCTTGGTGATCGAATTCAATTCGGGTTTTATGCTGACTGTTTTATGTTAACCAAAAACAACTCAAATACGACTCAAATACAGAACCAGATTAATATTTAACCCATTACCAAACGACAAAATTTTAGGGCGGTCCAAATTGAAAGATCCTGCAGACGACAATTTCAAGTGAAAGAAATTTAAAGTTTGTAGGTCTTTTTGGATGGAAAACAATGTGGGAAATGAAGAAATTGCTTGTCACAAGCAATTTCTTCATTTTTCACGATGTTTTCCATGGCCATTATTTTGTGGGGAGTCAAAAAGAGTCACTGTGTGGTAATGGGTTAAGCTGTAGGTAACGTGAAATTGCAGAAACCTTAATCTTTCGAATCAATTCCACCAAACAGTAAAAAAAGGCGTCTGAAAAGTCACGTTTTACCTATTGAACTTAAATCTCTGTGAATAGCATCTAAAGGTATATCCCAGGACTATCGAAATCCAGTTTTAGAACGTTATTAGTGGAAGTATGTAATTAACCCGAGGACGAAATTAGAATCTAACGATTGAATGGTGTTGGTGAAATACTCTACGTCACACCAACAACATGTCTTTTACATTGAATTCTATCATTATATAATGCTGACACTTTTGTGAATCAAATTGAATTAAAAACATCACGTGACCGTTTAAATTCTAATTTAGAGAAGTATTTAATCAGTGTGTGAAAAAATTAAATCTATTGAATCCGTAATCGAACGTATGCAGAATAATTCAACTCATCTCAACTCAATTTTATTCAGCATAAAAATTTAACAATTCAAAGCTGATTGCATATATAAGATAAACAAAATATGTAATACTGACACTTTTGTGAATCAAATTGAATTAAAAACATCACGTGACCGTTTAAATTCTAATTTAGAGAAGTATCTAATCAGTGTGTAAAAAAATTAAAACTAATGAATCCGTAATCGAACGTATGAATAATTATTTCGACATATCGTTAGGGGAAGACAAAACACCCTTCCTAAAACTAAAAAGGCTGGAATTAGGAGGTTTTGATTTCAAACAGATGGTAGAACCGATTGAAAAAGGGCATTTTTATATGTGGCAGAATTTAGAATATATTTCTAAATGAGCTAAATGATTGAAATAAAAAGCAAAAGGCTTAGAAATGTGTTAGCTATCAATTTATATAATAAAGTATTAAATACTTCCGAAGATCCACCCCTTTTCTGATGTCGCGGCCATTTTTTCTTTGTCAACAAACATGCATTCGTCCTTAAATTTCCATCGCCCAAGTTCTTGTAAACATTAGTGAAAAGTGATGTGAATCCATATTCACAAATATTCTGAACTTTGACAAGGAACAGGGGAATATCTTTGTATAAAAAAGCCCGTAGGAACAAGGGGGGGGGGGGGCTAGGGGGGGCTAAGCCCCCCCAATGTTGGCCAAAAATGCCGAATTTTCTTAATTTTATACTGAAAATTTTGGGAAAATCCAAACCAGCCCCCCCCCCCATTATTCAGGACTTGGGCTTTAGCCCCCCCCCCCCAATATGAAATTGCTTCCTACGGGCCTGTGATCGGAGAGATTTTCATATACTACGACCGTAGATTATGTCACGCATTTCATCTTTAAAACAAAGAAAAATGACTGCAAATCAAATAGATGAAGTGTTGCTAAAACAGATTCCATTTTCGATAAGACACCTTTTAAAGCTACTATTTTCCAGATTTGGACCCAAAAATTGTCAAATACAAACGAAATGTACACTTTTTAAGCTTTATATGACCTGATTAAATGATTACGACAAACTATTGAAGCAACGACTCATTTTTTCGCAATTTGATACCAAATTCATGAAGCGATATCGAAAGTAGGTCAAAACAGTAGGACATGCGACTTTCTTAAATGACGTCACAACATATATGATGACGTCATATTGAAATTCAAGTATGAATCTCGTTTGAATCATGGTCCGCGCTGTATGCGCATGCGCAACAATTTCAAAATAATTCTAACCCCATCTGAGACGGGGTTGAATTTAGGTTTGGATTCTCCCTTAATTCAGCTATCTGTCTTGTAATTTCGGCTCATTCTCTGTCAGAATCGCATATTATTAACCATCCCGAGGTTGTCAACACAAAAGTTTTGCATATTTTTTCAAAAAATTTCATTTTTTTGCAATTAGACCATCTGTTACCGTCGCCCTTTAACACAACGATTACACATTTTTGTCAAAGTCGATATAGGTCTACATGTAACGTTTTTCTCCTTTGACGGGCACATATAAAATGCGAGAACATGGATCAAGTTTTTGACTGCAAATATCGCCAAATAGCAGTGACGTTTAATTCAATATTCTGTACTAGATAGGACTAGACGTTTTCCTCATGTGTCGGAATGCGGATATTTAGTGATAATATTCGGTTAAACGTATAATGCCTTCTGAAATTGGGATAGAATAACTTTCGGTTACAAATATCGAACTAATCTAGGAAATATTGGATTACTTATTTATACATTCATTTATTTTTTCGCTACTTGTCTTTCCTGTGTGGAAATTGTAAACGTTTTTTCTCTACCTCTAACAATGTTGTTGGTGTCGTTAAAATAATAGAATATTGCGGCCAAATTTGATGAAAAGCTTTGTTCCAAATGTCTTCTAATTTAAACATTTTATATTTGAAATATAGACATTGTGTCAAATGTTTTGATCACAAAAATAATGACCGAACGAAACATAATATCTTATATTTTGGGTGAAATGGTAGCGAATTGGAGGGCAAATTACATAAATGTTAAAACATCATACCTTTTAGTATGCCTACTCTGTATAGAATTTCGAATTCACATTATATTTACAGCAAGCAACAAAGCTTTTAACATTTCTTTCGGTTATTCGATTGAAATCACCTCTTTCTTATATGGATACCGTTATGATATCGAACGGCGATCTAAGTATTTTCCATGGAGATTAAATTCCGAATTTAGTTTGTAATTAGTGAAAGTATGTAATTAGCCTAAAAGAAAAATCAGGATTTAATGCAGCCAATATTCCTTAGAAACGTTATAGCTTGTAGTTTAAGATAATCACATTTTTAAAGAAAAAAAACAAGAAAGTCGAGAATCCGTGAGTAAGCCCCTAGATTGAAACACAAATACCAGGGAAAGGGATTTTCAAGGTAAACATGATAAATCGTAGATTCATGAATCTTTGATTAATCGTTAAAGCAAGTTGTAAACGTAAAACGTAGTAGAAAAAAGCAATATCAATGACGGAAAAGTGGATAACGCATGAATTATTTCATCTGTAATTGACACAAAACTCAGAAACAAACTTTTGAACCATTCACAACATCAATAGGGATTGCATCTTCGCAAGCCAAGGGTGACATCTACGACGTAACGTCGTTTCTGTATTCACCCTTGGCGTATTTAGTCCGATTTTCTTGGTCCCCTGGAAAGCGTTTTCATTGGTTCCAGCGAGGTCTCGCTGGAACCAATCAGATTGTCGACTGATACATTTGTTATGAGTAACCAAATCATGACAACGGGCGGGAAAAAGCATTGCATTTGCAACTCAAAAACGCGAAGATGGGCAATTTTTCCTTAGAATTTCACTGCAATAGACAGGAATTCCTTAACTTTAATCGACGAATCATTATACTTTCGACAATTCGACCAAAAAGCAGCTAACTTTTACATAATCCGCATGACGTATGACGCGAAAGACAACGCGCGTTAATGACGTCATCAATAATGGACGTAAACAACCAGCAGAACAACCGCTAGGCGGCGCTTCACGATTTCAAGAAAATCGGACTAAATCCGCCAAGGGTGAATACAAACGTAGGTGGGTTCAACCTTGGCTAGCGAAGATGTAGGGATTGTAGAATTACAGAATGTGTTAATTTCAGATCGGACTGGAACACCGATTTTTTTTCATATCTATATCGATTCTGAGCTACATTCCTCGTGATCTAGTTAGAAAGTAAGCTAAAATTACAATACAATACAATACAGTAAGCTTGGAACTTATGCATGTACACGTATTTTTCTATTTGAAAATAACAACTGGATATAAACTAGTAAGATTAAAGAATAATTGCATTACACGATTCGAAGGAGTCTTATGTCATCCTGTGAAATACCGACCCATCAGGTCCAAAGTTATAAATTGATACCAAATGTTTTTTGATATTGTTGGATGATATAAAGTGATCGTTTACTGATGGTTGTTACATTTACTGAGATGAAGTCTCTTAATTTACGGAGTGTCCTGACTAAACTGTTTGACAACCGGTACAGAAAAGGTAAAAAATAATTTCCTATTACAATTAAATTATTGTGGATAAATTCATAAATGGTTTGTGTCAAGTGTGCAATTGCGAAATTACGGATTGTATGTGCGATTTGATATTTGATACATTTATTTGCGTACATATAAGATTCTGTATATTGTAAGGTAAACATAAAATATTTGTTTGAATGCCTTGTCTTAGATTTCATATTTAAGTTTATTTTCTGAACATATCAAACACGTAATTTTTGGGCAGGTTAATATTTGTACTATTACCAAATACTACAATGTAAAATGATTAAGTGATGGTTTTGTTAATTAAGTCATTTAAAATCCACGAAATTACATTGAAGAGTAGATAATACTTGTAACTATCCTTCAAACTCGTTTTTGGGTAAATGCAACAATTGTTAAACTAAAAGCATTTGAAGTTTTTCTCAAAGAGAGAGTGTATTTCCTCAGACACCGATGTCAATAAAATACAACCGAGCAATACATGGCCCACATATTCTAAGAGATATATTTATTCATGTACGAATGTGCGGATCTATCGACAGTTTATGGAAAAATACAACCGTTAGTTCTGATAGAACACAAAATCTCCGATATAACAGGTATTGCTGAAAACATAGAGTTTAAGAACTGTGTGTCTGCATATTTAAAAATCTTTTTCTGTAAATAAGATACGCTTTTAGCTACATTTATTCGTTAAATTTGACGAGCCTGTCTGTAAAAAATACACAAGTTGGCATGGCGAAATTTTGTGGGAAATTTGTGATTGTTTAGTATGCATGTCTGTGTGTCTTCAAAATTATATATAACTAAATGTAGTATTGCAGGGCGCCTTTTGAAGCGGTTATCATCAGTTATTCGACCTTGCAGACAGAAACATTTCAAGCAGTTTATATGGTATTTTCAAACAGTTTATTGGAAAAAGTCACAGATGTAAATGGATGTAAACTAACTTGTACTTACTATTATACACAGGTTCTTGACTATCTTCATATTTTCAAGAACCTTCTGCAGAGATCTTTGAAATAAGAGATTGTATTGCAAGAGTTCTAGACCTGAGGAGCGTTCCTTAGAGCGAGATTTTTTAAGATTTCTTAAGATGTTTTTTAAGAGGTGTTCCGAATGTTCCATACTTCATACAAATGACGTCATGATGACGTCATTTGTATGAAGTACGGAGCATTCGGAACACCGCGGTTTATGAATTATGGAGTGTTCGGAACAAGTCGGTCATATTTCTTTTATATTGTTTGTACAGAGTTGACCGAGGGGTTCCGCACGATGTATAGTGATATGGCGCCTCCCATTGAGCGTCTTGAAAATCTTGCTCTGAAGAACGCTTTATCCTAAAACATCTTAAGAAATCTCAAGATACCTCAAGAAATCTCGCTCTAAAGAACGCACATTAGAATTATCTATAGACATAATTTGATAATGATCCGACACGATGTCGTAAAAGGTGGTGAAACCGAAGAGAAAAATCCATTGTTGTTCCATATTTAGTTCCATTTACTCCTAATTTGAATAGTAACGTTGTTATGTTCGAAATAAATGACAACTTATTCTATCTTTTTGTATGATCAATTACAGACAAGAGCTTTCATAACGATTCTTCGTTACACTTAAATATGACTACGTTTGTAAAGACTAATACGTAGAAAAGGGCAACTTCTGCTTTACTTGTCATTTTAAATCTTTTTGTGTGGATCGTCGAAAAATGTATAAAAGACGAGGTTTCGTACCAGAGACATTCTACGAGATTGTATTGTGATCAGGCGATGTAAAATATGTCTTTGGTGCTCCAGCGGCGCTCCGTATCGGTTAGTTATGGGGAATATCATGCCCCCGATCGTTAAAAGAAAGGCAACTAAATGCATTTTATTGACACGCGATAGAAGCGTGTTGTAAGAGGTGTCTTCAATCTAAAACTCGATTGACAGTTTTGTGTTAATCCCTCGTAACCCTGTCACTTTCTTATTCATTGACTTAAAAGCTTCCTTAATGTGTCTTACTTAGGAATCAATTATTTCAGTCCGCTAATTCCCTAGAAATGCCAATTTACTATTAAAACCAGACTGTTAAATGGGTTGGTGTTTTTTTCTTTTTTCGATAAGACATTTCAGACCTGCTAAACACCATTTTGCAGTGAAGAAAAAAGAAATGTTCTTGAAACGAATTCTATATCCAAGAGTTATACGATTACTGACATCTGCATACTCAGTAGTTGTTTAAACATTCTCTTCAAATAGGCTAACTATCTAAAGGCATTGCATTGCATTGCAACAGCATGCTTTCGAGAGTATTAACAATTGGTTATGGCATGTAATACTTTACCAATCCTGGGCCATTTTTTTCAATTTTCACACGAAATAAACATTTTGATTGGACATTTTTTTTTAAATAATTCCTATGAAACCAATGAGCTAGTCGACTGTCTAGGAAAATGGAATGAACATTTCAACACACCATGCAGATGACACAATTGAAATAGAACAATAATATACTTTCTTCAACTAGACCCTTTTCTACTAACAGACGCAACAAAAATAGAACGAATCAAGAAATGTATTTCTCATTGAAATTGGATCACTGGGAAATTCCTTTCTAAAAGTTACCGCCAAACAAGATGACCTAGTTTTAAATTGGGTGCTTAATAGCAATCACAAGGACGAACACAATTAATGTTATAAAAATGGGATTTGTCGGATGGTGATTAATTTTCTGTAGCAGAAAAATACAAGTAACAATGTCCTTTATGTTCAACAATTCTGTAATCGTTCCAGAAATGTTGGCAGAAGACGGAATCAATGTTTTTCAGATTTTTAAGGGTTTCAGATTTTTAAATCAATAGAAGGGCAAGATATTTAAATCCTTAAATCTGGGTGCTTTTTACGACGTCAAAATGGACGTCATTTCGACCATTTGATTTGAAACACCGTATGTAATAAAAGACGCTGTCCGTTTAAACTCTTTAATGTTACTATAAACGATATGTCTAATAAAATTTATTAACTACCCTAACAAATGAAATAGATATTTTTCGCTAGTTTGTATGAAGTAAGCTGTATATCTGTTTAAAACTATGTCATATATTATGAAACACCATGCATTCAGAAAATATTGTATCAATTGGTCAACCGGCATAGGTAGATGATTTCTGTCCAACGACAAACATCGCGAAGTTCATTTATCCTAAATAAATATGGTAGATCTAATATCTTCTTTTAACAAGACAAACAATTTTCCTTTCTATTTATTATCTTGAAACTGATTCTCGATATAAAAGGAACATACACGTGATATGTTGGTATCAGTGCGAAACTTCCTTTCTTTTTCTGTTTAGATAACACGATGCACCACACAATTAAACAATATCTGACAGATTATATATATTGCTCAGAAGCCTAACACTTTCAAAGAATAATAGGCTATATTACACAGTCCTGTCAAAGTCGATATGCTGCCATAATTAACCCTTTCCCAAACGACAAACCCAAACGACAAAATTTTAGGGTGGTCCAATTCGAAAGCTGCTGCAGAAGACAAACTGCATGTTTTTGAAGACAGAATTTGTGTAGAACAAAGAGCAGAAAATATTGAGACTAAAGGAGAAACTGCTGGTTATCATAAACCTTGGAACCGTCGATTCGGCTACATTAAAGCGTCTTGCTACCTTCATTTGCGAAACACCGCCAACCAAAAGGCCAAAAACTCGATTCCTTTTTCCTAAAGTAAGCCTCAGCATTTTGTACACAATTTTGTTTCGTATTTCTCGTTTGTCTCTAATACGTAAATCAAAGTGGCAATTTGTACACAAAAACATTTAGTGATTTAACATGTGGTCTGAATGCACGAGACACAAGAGCATTTAGTGACGGGCGGTTCAGATGTCTAGATAGTTTATAGTGAACACGACAGAATTGCTGGTGCGTGAAGCGTATGCATTGCCTCATACATGCCCCCAAATCTGGTGCCGATCGAGGCAATAGGAAAGGAATGGTTAATGAAAACGTGCTTTGCGTTTTTAAATCGTGTCAGTTTATTAGGGACGTCAAAACCAGGTCTTGTTTGGGAAAGGATTAAGCGCTCTCCTTTGACGGAACCTAAATCCGCGAACATGGATCAAGTTTTTGACTGCAAATATCGCCAAATAGCAGTGACGTTTAATTCAATATTCAGTACTAGACGTTTCCTACATGTGTTGGAATGCGGTTATTTACAGTGATAATATTTTGTTATACGGATGTATTATTCAGAATATAAGAAAACATTTTCGGATATACTCAGATGAAATAGCGAACTGATTTCAGAAACATCGGATATACATATATTAATAATATTGTCTTTGGGACACTGTCTGTAATTCGAATTCATCATTCATTCACTTTCACATTTACATTGACTGTCTTATTTAAGTTGAAATTAGAGAACAACTGTGTCGAAAACACTAGCTCCAAAGTTCTACCTTTCTAGGCCTATGTATGATTTATGATACAAAAATATGTTTCATTCGGTATGATACTTGTAAAATATTATTATGGCAATGGCAAAATGTTTGGAGTTAACATAGTGTCGTAATTTTAGGGGTAACTTCTATGTATGTTTCAACATGCAAATCTTCTTACTGTATACAGCTCCAATATTTTCAAATTTAGAAACCGAATTCGATTTAAAACAGGAAACAATTTTTGCATTTTTTGAGAAAAAAAATGTTTTTCCGTTAGCAGGCCAGAAATAATTTACCAATTTCGTACACGGATATCCTTGTTCAGGGTATTTTCCATGACTATCAGATGCCGTTTTTAGTTTGTTATTAGTGAAAGCATGTAATTAGCCTAAAGGAGAAATCAGTAATTAATGAAGTCGTGATAAGACAGAAATATCAAAATGCTAAAAATTATTCTAAAAACAATACAAATAACTGAGAAATTTAAAAAGAAACCATGAATTAAAATGAATATATTTTAAATAACCGTTTATTAGTTGTATTCTTCTATACATGTACTTGTACTTTCTTTTCCATAATTGGAAAAAGAGCTTTAAAAAAAAAAGGATAAACAATGAGTTCATGAATCTTTAATAAGTCATAAACAGCATGGTAGTAAACGTAAAATGTACGGAAATCTCAATGGCAGTAGAGTGGATAATTAATTAAATATTTAAAATGTAATTGACGGGAAAGGCATCGAACTTCGGATCCTTTCACAATAGTTTTTCAAGCATTATAAAATATCTTGTCTGATAACTTTGCATTTGAACTGGAGGAATAAATCTTTCACAATATTACCGATTTGAACGAATCATAGACACAATAATTTGTTAGAAAGATTATTAAACAGCCTGAAGTAAATTCTTATAGTGAAACACCTCAGCTGAGAAACAAAAGTTTAGCAAAAACACACTAATTTTAAATACAAAACGAATCGAAGGAGCCTTATTTATGACTTAATAGATGGCATATGTGACGAAGTCATTTACTTAATTGTTTATTTGGTGAAGCTCGGATTACAGTGTTGGTTTACAGTACTGGTGGTTGTTTCACTAACTGAGACTATAATGAACATTTAAAATCGATACTTAATTGTTCATGAGCAGTTTTTGATCACAATGACCGCTTGAAGAAGTTGGATAACAGTGTTAATTTACTGGTGGTTGTTACACTAACTGAGACTATAATGAACTATAATGAACATTTAAACTCGATACTTAATTGTTTATGAACAGTTTGTGATTACAATGACCCCTTGAGGAAGTCGAGTAACAGTGTTGATTTACTGATGGTTGTTACATTTACTGAGATGAAGTCTCGGAATTTACGGAGTGTCCTGATTAAACTGTTTGACAACCGGTACAGAAAAGGTAAAACTTTCTTTATATATTTTATTATTTTATTAAATGCACGATTAATGGTTATTGTTGCACTTACTGAGATGTAATCCCGTAATGTGCAGAGAGTCGTTATAAAACTGTTAGAATAAACGAAAAAGAAAAAGTAAAACTTTTTCATTGTCTTGATAAACACATATTTAGTGCCGTTTACAGATTTGGTTTCCAGTGTACAGTGTAGTGGATCCCATTTTCTAGCATGACTTTTTGAATGCCAATTCAAATAAGTCCAACACTGTTAATGGATACTATATATAATTGTTTTTATATCTGTTGCTTAAATGCCTACGTACATTGAATGCTTACATTAATACAAGCTACATGTATAATTGACATAATGATAGTATTATTCTATCCATTAAAGATGACAAAATATTTATAGCCTGTATGTAAAATAAAGTACATATAGTTCATTTAAAAAGTATATTTGGTTGTTGTTGTGAAAAAAACATTTAACGATGTGGACGTCATTGAAGGCTATGAATAAAAGACACGGAACTTATTTTAACCAATAAAACAGCTTTATTCGAGAGCAGGTAACAGCTATTTGACGCTAAATTCTAGTACAATTCAGCAAATCAGGATTTGTGCGACATGAGATACCAATGTCAACAAAAATGCAAAATTCTGACGGTACATAACCCGCATGTTCTCAGACACTTTTGTTCGTGAACGAATACGCTGGTCTGTCGCTATTATAGGTGTAATCCGAGTCTTCTCTGATAAAAATTCACTCTTTGATATTTGGATGTCGCTACTTGATAAATAGCGACATCCAAATGTCAAAGAGCGAATTTTCACCAGAGAAGACTCGGATTATTATATGTAATATATTCTGCAATTCTTCTCCAGACGAATGTTCCAAAATGAAATTAGATTTCGACAAAAAAAGAAGTAACTGAAATCATACCAGTTGTGTCTAAGGTATTCCATCCAATAAGATACCAAATACTTCATGCAACTTAGAAGGTCATCCGTGGCAAGGGAAATTGACGACGGTATACCCTCGACAATTTCCGGATGTCATCCTTAGCAACGGAAATTGACAATGGATACTCTCGTCAATTTCCGTTGGCATGGAAAACGTCCGAAGTTGCACGGGGTGTTTTCTATCTTTTGGTGGATCGAATACCTTATAGTCAATGAAACCATTAATTTTATAGAAAGGAAAATATTTGTCAATTTCTTTTTCTTCTGAAATTTTGCAAAGCCTTCCTAAGAGAGATCATCAAAATATGCCATCTCATTGTAAAGGGTATAATTCGATCATGATCAGACACTATGCCTAATTTCTATCGTACATGGCCAACCATCCATAAATTTAAGTTAATGATGACTAATGACAGAAAAGGATTTCTAATTAAATTACCAAAAAAAAAATCTGAAGCCAATAAGAAACGTGATCTCTACACTTGACTTGAGAAATAAATCATTTTATTCCAAACATACTTTTCTTTTAATGAAAACTACCCAACACTCTTGACCATTACTTACAAAGTCCATACGATTTATATGTTTATCTATTATTTTCACTATCTGTTTAATATGTTTGTGCACATCCTATATATTTTGTTAAAATGTATTTGTAGTATTGCAACAATATTATGTAATATTATGCAATTAAAATTTTGAATTGAATTGAATTGATATGTCGTAAAAGGTGGCGAAGCTGAACCGGCACAATCCTATTTTTGTTCCATATGTAGTTGTTTTTGTTTCTAATTTGAATAGTAACTTTATTACGTTCGAAATAAATGTCAACTTATTCTATCTTTTTGTTTGATGAATTATTGCATAAGATGTGTGTTTTTAGGCCGTTATTGACATTGAATAACGGGACGAAACCGGTCCGATATCGTGAAAACCGGTCTATATTCAGTGCGATATCGGACCGGCTTTGCACTCAAATATCCTCGATTTTACCCTGCAAAATAAACAATTGTCTCTTTTCCCGCAAAATTCTCAACGTCTTACGTTAAATAAGCGACGTTCGCCTTTTGGCGCCAAATAATGACGTAACGTCGTTTTACCGACGTCACACATAACAAAAAATTCTCGGAAGATTTATCAGAACAAAACAACAATGGCGGACATTTTCTTATCTCACCTCGGTTCATTTTTTGCACATATGAAGGGGTTTGGGGTAAGTTATCATTGGAATTTCATGCTTTTTATGCAATAATAGCGTCAATTCACCTTTTTTCGGTCGTTAACATTCTCAGAGGCCCACAAAATACGTTATCGACCTCGACCTTCGGTCTCGGTCGATAACGTATTTTTTGGGCCTCTGAGAATGTTAACGACCTCAAAAAGGTGAATTAACCCTATATTATAGGCAAGAGCTGTCATAAACGTACTCTAATAATTCTTAGATAAGACTAAGTATGTAAAGATCAATACACAGGAAAGGGCAAATTCTGAATCAAGCCTAGAAATTCATAGATAACGAATTGAATGCTCAAGTTCCTTCCCTTTCGACATAGACAATACAATGCACCCCACAACAATGCAAACATAGGACTGATCTAATGTTATCTTGATCCCTGAACTATCTAGCATGGGTCCGATTAAGGATCGTCAAAAAGGGAGATTTTGCATTACAAACATTCCACGAGATTGCTTTGTGACCAAGCTACGATATAACCATCTCTTTATCGCCCCAGCGACGCTATGTGTCGTACACACAGTGGAAATATCATGCCCACAGATAAAGACACAACTAAAATGCATATAATTGACAAGCAGGGAAAGCATGTTACAAGAATCGTCTTTCATCTAAAACTAGATTGGCACTGGGTCTTAATCCCCATAACCATGTCACTTTCGTATTCATTGACTTAAAAGCTTCCTTAATGTGTCTTACTTCGGAATCAATTATTTCAGTCCGATAATGCCCTAGAAATGCCAATTCGCCATTAAAATCAGACTGTTAAATGGGTGTTTTTCTTTTTCGGTAAAGCATTTTAGACCTGTTAAACACCATTTTGTAGTAAAGAAAAAACAAAGGTCTTAGTCGACTGCCTAGGAACACGCCAAGCAGATTACACAGTTATAATAGAACAATATTATACTTTTAACTATAACCTTTTCTACTAAATGCTTCAAAAATAGGGCGTATCAAGAAATGTATTTCTCATTGAAATTGGATCACTGGGAAAATCATTTAGGTTAACGCCAAACAAGATGACCTAGTTTTAAATTGGGTGCTTAACTGCAATCAAAAGGACGAACACAATTAAAGTTATAAAAACAAAAATGCGATTCGTTGGATGGTGATTAACCATTTCCTAAACAAAACCTTGTTTTGACGTCCCTAATAGGAAAGGCTTGGGAAAATATTGAAACAAAAGAAGAAACTGCTGATAACCGACAGTTTCTCCTTTTGTCTGAATATTTTCTGTGCCATATTTTACACAAATCCATCTTAAAGGGTGATGGTAACAGATGGTCTAATTGCAAAAAATGAATTTTTTTGAAAAAAATATGCAAGACTTTTGTGTTGGCCACCTCAGAATGGTTAATAATATGCGATTCAGACAGAGATTGAGCCGAACTTATAAGAGAGATAGCCGAATTTAGGGAGAATTCAAACCAAAATTCAACCCCGTCTCAGATGCGGTTGAATCTATTTTTTAACTGTCACGCATGCGTATACAGCGCGGACCAAGATTCAAACGAGATTCATGCTTGAATTTCAATATGACGTTATCATGTATGTTGTGACGTCATTTAAGAAAGTCGCAGGTCCTACTGTTTTTGACCTACTTTCGACATCGCTTCATGAATTCGGTATCAAATTGCGAAAAAATGAGTCGTTGCTTCAGTAGTTTGTTGTAATCATTTAACCCATTCCCAAACAAGACCTGGTTTTGACGTCCCTGATAAAAACATGCTTGGAAAACATTGAGACAAAAGAAGAAACTGCTGATAACCAGCAGTTTCTCCTTTTGCCTCAATATTTTCTGTGCCATATTACACACAAATCCCTTTCGTTTGAACATCAATTGTGTCCTCTACATCAGCTTTTAAACAGGATCACCCTTAAATTTTGATGTTTGGGAAAGGGTTAATCAGGTCATATAAAGCTTAAAAAGTGTACATTTCGTTTGTTTTTGACAAATTTTGGTCCAAAATCTGGGAAATAGTAGCTTTAAGTAATATCCATTTTGTCATTTGTGGCAGTTTTTTAAAGTGAATCACTCTAAAATTTTGTCGTTTGGGAAAAGAATAATTTACTCTAGCAGAGAAAGACAAATAACACTGTCCTTTCTATTCACCATTTCTGTTATCCTTCCAGAAAGATGCGACATGACAGATTTATTGTGTTTCAGATTTCTAAAGGGTTTCAGCTTTTTAAATCAATAGAGGTGCAAGACATTTAAGTCCTATTCCTGAACTCAACGCCATATAGACACACTTTTTATGTGATGATGTAACGAGCCGCCGAAAATTTGCATTTTTGAAAATTCTAAGGATATGACTACGTGCTAATAGATAGACACGACACTTATTTGACGGAATTGTCTGAACCACTTATGATTAAGTTTTGTTATTTTTATGCCCGGACAAAAAGCAATGACGCTTTTAAATACAATTACTCAATATAAGATGCGTTCGGAAGTAGGAATGCGGATAGTCACGGTATTCATATTTTGATTCCATATTAGTAAAGGGAACTGTCCAGATGTTAGAGAATATTGATTTTATTCGGACAACCCGTAAAGAAATCAAAAATACATTCGATTATGTTTTTCGATGGTTTTCACAAAAACTATAAGCAGGTGGGGTTTTTTTTCCAAATGTTGGCTCATGTGTTCGTCTAGCATTGAGCTTTGTCCAATTGTTCATCAATACTACAATGATATATCATGGTCAAACACAATTGTCCTTGGAAAAGACGCCTTTGAAAGGAAAAAACGTGTCTATTTAGATTCCTGTTTTAGTTACGAATTAGGAAAAAACTATTTAATTATCCCGAAGATAAATAAGTACTAAATGAATCCTTTATGGGATGAAAACGTCTCAATTCTTTTTAAATACAATACCATTTTAAAAGAGGGACAGTTTCAACAGGAATTGCTAATAAAGGATCAAATCTATCGAGATTTCACAATTACCAGCATGCTTGAAACGTTCTGACAGTAGGTTTCCAAGTATAATTAGGTATCAATAAATAATCAAAAATCTTTGGTTGGTTGAAAACATTTAATTATTCGAGTACTGTGAATAAGTGTGGCTAGTAAAATAATTTTGTACGAATGCTTATACATGTTTTGTCTCCCACATAACAACTGTGTTTAAATACGTAATTATGGTTAAAGAGACATAACATTACCAAGATGCGGTGTGGTGCCAAGATTGATTATTCTAATGCGTTGAAATGATATTAGTTTCGTTTTTAAATTGTTGCTTTTCAACAAAAATCAAAGTACTGAAAGTACTGTTGGAAAGCAAATTTGCTGATTATGTCTAAAGGCCTTTCTAGTTGTTAGCAATATGAATTACACGGAGTTGGATAAAAGTAATTAATTGAATTTGATTCTTTAGAAAGTTACAAAATACAAATTATGAAAGGATAATGTCTGTTCCATATCAGCAAAATATACTGAACAAAAGAGAAAACTTTACGCTGCAAGATTTCTTGTTTCTGAAAAAGTATCGAACTAAAAGCCTGATTTTATTTTTACAATATTTCCATGGCATTCGGCAATCGTTTTGTCGAAGTTTCATTGCCTTGTCTCCTTTAATGTCAGAGTTACGGCCCTTAATGCATTTACAGCTAATTTCATCTAATGCCACATACGCGCGATAAACGATTCATTATTTTTACGGAATTGGTCATATCCGGGTTGCCAAAAACCACAAAACATCTCTCTTATCACTTGTAGCAAGCTCTAAAATAAAGGTCTAATCTGTCAATTTTGTGAATTACCCCCCTTTGACATAAACAAATAGGGAATTTAAAATTTAAAATGTCGAATTCTCCCAGCCGAAAACGACTATAAGGCATTCTAGCACTCTATATGTTCTCCTATACCCAATGTCATGTTCTGAAGTAGGTTTTCTTGTATAATAGACTAGTGCGACAGGTCACGGTTCATAAATCTATTTGATGTAAAGGCCCGTAGGAACAGGGGGGGGGGGGGGGGGGCTAGGCGGGGGGGGGGGGGGGCTTAGCCCCTCCAATGTTGGCCAAAAATGCCGAATTTTCTTGACTGCAAATCAAATAAAATAACCATCTTACCGGCTATCAACGAATTCATTCAATTTCGTAGTTTTTGTTCCACTTAAAACTTCTCTTTATCACTGTATATTGAATGCACGTGTGCTTAATCGCTGTATATTGAATGCACGTGCGTCGTCATCGATTTCTCCGCATTTTGTGGGGGCCTCGTTTTGAAAATGTCGATTTGTTACTATTTTTAGTAACAATTCACATGTATACAATGTTAATTTCCCATAAACCCATTGTTTGCCTCCGGAAGTTAATCAGAGTCTTCTCTGATGAAAATTCGCTCTTCGATATTTGGATGTCGCTATTTACATCGGAGCGCTGTCCAATTCAAAAACAAAAGAAAATTCCGACACAAGTTATGTCGATGTGTCGGAATTTTCTTTTGTGTTTGACTGGGACAGCGTTCCGTTGTAAATAGCGACATCCAAGTATCATCGAGCGAATTTTCATCAGAGAAGTCTCGGATTACCGGAAGTGTTCTGCGGGTACGGACTAAAACATAAATGAAAGGAGTCTATACCCTAATTAGAAAGCATTTGATCTCTGAAAACTACATGTCTTACTTGCTAAAACATGTGTTCCGTCACTACTTTATCCCTTTCCCAAATAAGACCGGGTTTGACAGCCCGAAAAGAAAATGTTCGGGGGAATATTGGGATGAAAGAAGAAACTGCTGATAATCAGAATTTTTTACTTTAACCTCGATATTGTCTTTGGTATTATCTACAAATAGTTCTAATTTTATCTAGGTATGTACCAATTTTGTCGTCTGCTACGGCTTTTTTTTATTTTGACCAATCTGAAATGTTTCTATTTGGGAAATGGTTAACATACCAACAATGTAAATTGATTTGATTCTATGTAGGCCTATTCATCTAGATCTAAATCCACGGTGGGTAACTCACATGACTTTAGGGAAGCGTTAACACCGAAAAAATCGTCCGCTTCAAGGTATGTTTTGTTTAATTTCTCAGCTTATACCCTATTGATTTTGATGAGATAAAGTGCACGGAACGCGCCCTTGAGAGGGCTTTTCCCGGCTCTAACTCACTCTGCTCCAAATCCAGTGGTTTCTTCAAACATTCGAGCCAAAGTGTTTGTAAGTGCAAAACGAAAGTGGGAAGCATTCACATGCACCGAAGAAAACTTTCGCTTGAATGTTTGAAGAAATCACGGGATCGGAGCAGAGTTACAAACGGGAATAGCCCTCTCAAATGCGCGTTCCGTGCACTTTATCTCGTCAAAATCAACAGAGTATAAGCTGAGAAATTAAACCAAACATACCTTGAAGCGGACGATTTTTTCGGTGTTAACGCTTCCCAAAAGTCACATGGGTTATCCACCGTGATATCTATAGATTAAAAAGTTAACATCGTTTTTTAAACCAAGTGGTGAAAGGATTGCTAGTCTGATTTCTATGCATTTTGAGCATACCATCACATATTCTGGTTTCCCAGATTTCTACTTTCGCTTTGAAATGCCTATAGCTACACGCGAATACTAGCAAGGCCTATTAGACAAGATGTCTATGTCATTAACCTCAAAATAACCATTTAGTTGATCAATCAATTATTGTGAACGCGATTAAATGCATGGCTTATCGAATATCATTGTTTAGTTTCGGACATTAAAACGTGTAAGAATTTGGGCATAGAAATATTCTAAAAATAGACGTGTCCTAGTTCCTATTTTTAGCGCTTGAAGTGGGTCGCATATTTCATAGTTCAGTAAACTTGACTGACCCATTTTCAACGAAAGATATTGGACTGGCTATTGAACCGTAATGAAAGCAAATTACTACGTGATCGTTTCTCCTCTTTTAACACATGTTTAATTGGATGTTTTATCATCGGTCACACAATTGAATATCTTGTGTACAACTATAGAATTCAATATTGAATATTCGAAAGGTTGTTTTTGTCATTGATCTTTGCTTTTGATAGAACTATTTATAGTGAGGAGGACCGGGAGATGTTGTGTGGTATGCAGAGAATGTTAAAGTGCAGAGAAGCACGACTGGAAAGAAAAGCAAATTTTGCAAATTTGCTTTCCAAAAAGTTTACCACAATTTATTCCATTTTAAGAAAAAATATATTCCTCGTAAACGGCGCATTGCCTTAGCATGACAATTTCTAAATTTTCATGAGAAAATATACACTTTTGGCTAAAAATAAAAGTTAAAATCATGGGAAAATATTTACATGGAAGTTGGAAGAGCAAAATTTTATGTTAAATCAATCGTAGTTATGAAAACGTACACCGTGAAGATAGTGAATATGATCTAAAAATGTACACAGAAAGTTTTCTTAAACCTGATCCTCGATATTAAAGGAAAATATTTTTACCAATGCGAAACTCCATCTTTTGTGTCGTTAGCTAACGCGATGCATTACATAACTATACACTATCTGAGAGATTGTATATGTTGCTCCGAGGCCTAGCACTTTTAAAGAGGGATAGATTAAACAGTCCTGTCAAAGTCGATTTGCTACCAACGTACTCTCTTTTGACGGGTCTTCAATTCGAGAACATGGATCGTTTTTTGGACGAACATATCGCCAAATAGCCGCAGCGGACACATATAAAATCTGAGAACATGGATGAAGCTTTTGACTGCAAATATCGCCAAATAGCAGTGACGTTTAATTCAATATTCTGTACTAGACGTTTCCTTCTTGTGTCGGAATGCGGATATTTACAGTGGTGATATTTCGTCGCTTTTCTACGCAAACCTCGTATCTGCAGCTTGTTTTAAGCTGCAGATACGTGGTTTTTGCGGAAAAGCAGCGATTTGGTTATATGGATGTATTGTTCAGGATATAAGTGAACATTTTCGGATATACTCAGATTAAATAGCGAACTGATTTCAGAAACATCGGATGTAGCCTACATATATTAATTTTATTGTCTTTGGGACACTGTTTGTAATTCGAATTCATCATTCATTTACTTTTTTCTTTCATCTGCGATGAGTTAAATGCCGTAAATGATTTAAACAATGCGATACTTTTTAATCTTAACTAAGAAAGAAATCATGATTGTCGTATTTAAGTTGAAATTAGAGAACAACTGTGTCGAAAACACTAGCTCCAAAGTTCTACCTTTCAGAAGTAAAGATACTACTCCTATCTAGGCCTAAGTATGATTTATTATACAAAATATGTTTCATTTCGAATAATACTTGTAAAATATCATTATGACAATGGCAAAATATTTTGAGTTAACAAAGTGTCGTTTTATTCCGTAATTTGACGGGTAAATTCTATGAATGCTTCAACATCGTGTAAATTTTCTTACCGTATAAAACTCCAATATTTTCAAATTTATAAACCATATTCGATTTAAAACAGGAAACAATTTAAACGTTTTGCATTTTTTTTTTTTTTTTTTTTTTTTTGTAAAAAAAAGGTTTTCCGTTAGCAGGCCAGAAATAAGTCGCCAATTTCTTACAAGGATATCCTTGTGGTATCAAACGGCGTTCAAGGTATTTCCCATGACTATCAGATGCCGTTTTTAGTTTGTAATTAGTGAAAGTATGTAATTAGCCTAAAGGAGAAATCAGGAATTAATGAAGTCGTCATTTGATAGAAACAACAAACATCTTCCAGAATGTTTTTCCTTAAAAATGAAAAAATAAAAAAGCAAAAAGGTAATGAAAAAAGAAACCATGGAATGAAAATGAATTGATTTCTAAATAATTATATTTTTTAAAATGTATACACCGTTACTAGTAATTTCCTTGTTAGAATTTATCAATGGGAAAAAGATCTTTCCGACAAAAGGGTTAAATAATGATTTCATGAATCTTTATAAGTCGTAAACAGCATGATTGTAAACGTAAAACGTAGTAGAAAATCAGGATATCAATGAAAAGAATGCGGATAATTGATTAATTATTTAATACGTAATTGACGGGAAACGCATAAACGCACACAAGAACCACTTACAGCAACGGTAGTAACCTGGTAGGCATTAAAGAAATAACATGTACCCTTGTATTGTGATTGGGAAATGATTTTTTCATCGTGTATCTATTTGGAACAGACCATAGAAGCAAGGACTTTGAAACTTTTCAATATTTGAAAAGCGTTATTAATAACATGGCGTACATTCTTTATCATACAATTAGAACAGTCCTCGAGTGTGTCGTAATTTGAACACCGTCTTTATTGTAAGATTCAAAGAAACGTATGCCTGTGTGTGACAAAATACACTTTACTTGATTGTTTATTGCTTATCAGTGGTGTTCGGATTATAGTGTTGCTTTACTGATGACTGTTACCACTGTGGATAATCACGTGATACAATATTTTCAGAAAATCTTCAATAATTTTGTAAATACTGGACCGATTTGAATTCGATTTGAAGCAGAGAATGTGGACAGACGTCACGCACTAAATGGATGTGTTTTTTAAAAATCAACTGATAAAAAAGTTATTGAAGATAAACCAAAAATTTGGTTTATCTTCAATAACTTTTTTATCAGTTGATTTTTTTTTAAAATCCAACACGTACAGCTTATTCCTGGCATTTTCCAACATTCTCTGCTTCAATCCGAATTCAAATTGGTCAAGTATTAAAAAGATATTGAAGATTATCGGAAATTCTGAGTTACGTGATTATACACCGTGGTTACACTAACTGAAACTACAATTAACATTATAACACAATATGGTCCGACAAAATTAAGTCGGGACAACTTAATTTTCGTTGACAAAGTTGAGTCTTAAGTGTGTTAAAGGGACATTTCATTCCAATTTCAATTTTCTAAAGTATGTCTTGATGCCAAGATTGGTTATTCTAATGAGTGTAAAAACTATTGGTTTTTTGAAGTTGTTGCTAATAAGCGAGAAACACGCATTTAAAGTTTAGACATAATCGATAAATTGCATATAAATCCGAACTGTTGTCCACAACAATTTGTTCAATTTTAACACAAAAATATAAATTTCTCGTAAACGGCGCAATACTTTGGCTTGAAATTTTTAGAATTTTCATAAGGAAATATGCTCTTTCAGATAAAAATAAAAGTAAATTTCATGACAAGAAATTCTGAAATGTCACTTTAAGAAAGTGGAATGTTAAAGAATTGGAGTCATTACATATGCAAATGTCTTGGGTTAATGTTTTGGCAATATACTTAATTGTTTATGGCCAGTTGTTATAATTACAGCAATCGCATGCACAAAACAAACTCTGATGATAGTCAATGATAACTGGTGGGTGTTAAATTGAGACTATAACTAACATTATAACTTGATACTTGAGTGTCTATGACAGTTTTTGGATTACGTATGACCGCTTACTGAAGGAAGAATCATAGCTTTGGATTACTGATGGTTGTTAAATTGACACTATAATTAACGTTATAACTTGATACTTGAGTGTCTATGACAGTTGTTGGATTACGTATGACCGCTTACTGAAGGAAGAATCATAGCTTTGGATTACTGATGGTTGTTAAATTGACACTGTAACTAACGTTATAACTTGATACTTGAGTGTCTATGACAGTTTTTGGATTACACATGGCCGCTTACTGAAGGAAGAATAATAGCTTTGGATTACTGATGGTTGTTAAATTGACACTATAACTCGTTATATCTTGATACTTGAGTGTCTATGACAGTTTTTGGATTACATATGACCGCTTACTGAAGGAAGAATCATAGCTTTGGATTACTGATGGTTGTTAAATTGACACTATAACTAACGTTATAACTTGATACTTGAGTGTCTATGGCAGTTTTTGGATTACATATGACCGCTTACTGAAGGACGGATCATAGCTTTGGATTACTGATGGTTGTTAAATTGACACTATAACTAACGTTATAACTTGATACTTGAGTGTCTATGACAGTTTTGGATAACACATGACCGCTTACTGAAGGAGGAATCATAGCTTTGGAATACTGATGGTTGTTAAATTGAGACTATAACGAACATTATAACTTGATACTTGAGTGTCTATGATAGTTTTGGATAACACATGACCGCTTACTGAAGGAGGAATCATAGCTTTGGATTACTGATGGTTGTTACATTGAGACTATAACTAACGTTATAACTTGATACTTGTGTCTATGACAGTTTTTGGATTACACATGACCGCTTACTGAAGGACGAATCATAGCTTTGGATTACTGTTGGTTGTTAAATTGACACTATAACTAACGTTATAACTTGATACTTGAGTGTCTATGACAGTTTTTGGATTACATATGACCGCTTACTGAAGGACGAATCATAGCTTTGGATTACTGATGGTTGTTAAATTGACACTATAACGAACATTATAACTTGATACTTGAGTGTCTATGACAGTTTTTGGATTACATATGACCGCTTATTGAAGGAAGAATCATAGCTTTGGATTACTGATTGTTGTTAAATTGGCACTATAACGAACATTATAACTTGATACTTGAGCGTCTATGACAGTTTTGGATAACACATGACCGCTTACTGAAGGAAGAATCATAGCTTTGGAATACTGATGGTTGTTAAATTGACACTATAACTAACATTATAATTTTATACTTGAGTGTCTATGACAGTTTTTGGATTACATATGACCGCTTACTGAAGGAAGAATCATAGCTTTGGATTACTGATGGCTGTTACATTGAGACTATAACTAACATTACAACTTGATACTTGAGTGTCCATGACAGTTTTTGGATTACATATGACCGCTTACTGAAGGAAGAATCATAGCTTTGGATTACTGATAGTTGTTACACTTACTGACATGAAGTCTCGTAATTTACGGAGTGTCCTGATTAAGCTGTTTGACAACCGGTACAGAAAAGGTAAAAAAATAATTTCCTAATACAATTACTTTGTTGTGGACAAATTCATAAGACGGTTAATATTAAGTGAACAATTGCGAATTTACACATTGTACGTGCGATTTTATATTTGATACACTTATTGACGTATATTTAATATTCAGTATATTGTAAGGTAAACATAAAACATTTTTCAGTGATTTGTCTTAGATCTCAAATTTGAGTGTACTTTCTAAACATATCAACACTTATTTTTTTGGTAACTTTATAATTGTAGTTTTACCTAATACTGTAATATAATATGAAAAGATATAACATGGTGGTTTTATTAATTAAAACATTTCAAATCCACGAAATTACATTTGTGAAATTGTGAAGAGAAGATATTACTTGTAACTATCCTTCAAACGCATATTTTGATAAATGCAACTATTGTTAAACTAAAAGTAATTGAAGTTTTGCTCGAAGAGAGCGTGTATGCCCTCAGACACCAATGTCAATAAAATACAACCGAACAATATATGACCCGCATATTCTAAGAAACAAATTTATTCATGTACGAATGTGCGGGTCTTTCGCTAGTTTATGGAAAAATATAACCGTTGGTTCTGATAGAGACCAGTCCGAAATACCAGTAACGTGTATTGCTGAATAGCATTCAGTTTAAGAACTGTGTGTCTTGCGTAATAAAATCAAAGTGCTGAGAGCACTGTAATTGGACGTCTCTGATTGATTGAGCGGGATTGTACATGAACGAAAGATATTTTATTCATTCTTCTGTGTTTAATTCTATAAGATCGGTTTCGGACATACGAAATCGGCTTTAATACCAGAAAACCCTTCTCAGGCTTCAAATTGATTTGATTGCCGTTTCAAGACAACTGATTTGTCGCTATGAATAATCACTATTAATTTGATTACCAAATTCAATTAAGGTCATGCGATTAGCACTTTTGTCTTCTTGTTTCGGTTTACTATGAGTATTGTCGTCAGTTATACTTTTCATTGATTATATAAAGTACGCTACAAAGCAATTTATTCAAAATGTAAGCCAACGCGCTACATAAATGAAAGCCGCGATAGCTCACTTAGCAGAGCACTCACCTTGTACTCTTTACACATGTTATATCCGGAAGGCCCTGGGTTCGTATTCTACTCAGACATTGTTCTTTTTAATCATCTTTTTTTATACGCCGCCGGAGGCGGACGTATATTGGCGTCATCTTCTCCGTCTGTCCGTCCGTCCGTCCATCCATCCGTCCGTCCATCCGTCCGTCCGTCCGTCCACTTTTCTTGTCAACGCAACTCCTCCTAAGTTTCTGGCTGGATCTTCTTGAAACATGGTCAATGTTATGAAGGAAGGATTTTATGGTTCGTTGATTTTTGCCAGAGTTATGCATCTTAAAAACTTAGTCTCTGGGGCTTATTGAAATTGCAGCCTTGTCAACGCAACTCCTCCTAAGTTTCTAGCTGGATCTTAATGAAACTTGGTCAATGTTATCACCTCAATTGGTAGATGTGCATGAAGGAAGGATTTTATGGTTCGTTGATTTTTGCCTGAGTTATGCCCCTTAAAAACTTAGTCTCTGGGGCTTATTGAAATTGCAGCCTTGTCAACACAACTCCACCTAAGTTTCTGGCTAGATCTTAATGAAACTTGGTCAATGTTATCACCTCAATTGGTAGATGTGCATGAAGGAGTTATGCCCCTTAAAACTTAGTCTGTGTGGCTTATTGAAATTGCAGCCTTGTCAACGCAAGTCCTCCTACGTTTATGGCTGGATATTAATGACACTTGGTCAATCACCTCAATTGGTAGATTTGCATGAAGGAAAGATTTTATGGTTCATTGATTTTTTCTAGAGTTATGCCCCCTTAAAACTTAGTCTCTGGGGCTGATTGAAATTGCAGCTTTGTCAACACAACTTCTTCTAAGATTCTGACTGAATCCTTATGAAACTTGGTGGATGTTATTACCTTAATTGGTAGATGTGCATGAAGTAAGGATTTTATGGTTCATTGATTTTTGCCTGAGTTATGCCCCCTTCAATCTTAGTCTCTAGGGCTTAATTATATTTCAGTCTCGTGAACGCAATTCCTTCCAGGTTTTTGACTGGATATTTATAAAAACCTTTTTGTGAACACAACTTTTTACAGGTTTTTGTGTGAATATTTATAAATCCTTGTCAATGTCATTTTTTTTTTGTCTCAAGTTTTATAAGTGGCGGCGTATATTGTGACCATGGCACTCTTGTTCGACTTCTATCTCCACCATCGTTGGCGAAAAAACGACCGCAGTGATTTAGAATCGATCTTAACACAAATTCAACGAAATAAAGTAATGAAACGCCGGTCATTTACATACAATTCCGCTCAATCAATGAGAGGCGCCTAAATATAGTGCTCCAAGCACTTTGATTTTTATTCCTGTTTAGAGTAAAAAAAGAAAAAAACACGGTAGCAGTTTTCCCTGGTTGTAGTTACAAAACAAATTCAATACATACTTTTCCTGAAACAAAATACCAGATAAATTGGAGCACCTAACCATGGATTCCTCATACAAGTACTACCGCAGCATCCTTACATCTACAGATGTGCATAAAAAGAAGAAATTAGGAACGTGCCGTCGGGAAAATGGCAGTGGAGTACAATAAGCAATTTAAATCTTCATATCACTATCAACGAAAATTTGAGAATAGCAATGTCCCTATCTGTAAACATATTCATACGATCATCCAGGTACCATCTGTTGCAGACCCATTGCTTCATCTTCTTAGCTCAATACACGTAAACGGGTCTCTTAAACGAAATAAATACAGATCGCTGTCACTTAGTCTTATACTAGTAATAATCATTGTTGTCATGATCATCGATCAGTATGTAAATAGGTCATGATACTGTCGAATATCAGTGATACAGATGCTGGAGAAAAAAAACTCGTAAGAGCAACTATTTTTCTGAATAGGTGGATTTCACTAGTGTCTCATCTGAGGCTGTTCAGATGGAACCCCGATTTGTCATCGAGTCGAACCCGAGTTGCGAAATGAACTCACTCCCCGATAATCAATTTCAAAACCCTGGTTCCAAAGTACGTCTCGTGGAAACCCCGTTCCTTTAAATGTGTCAAAGACTTAAACAACAATGATCAAAGAAAAGGAACCTATCATACACAATACGTGCATTAAATTGGGTAATCATTCTAAAATGTGTGTTTTCAGTAAACACATCAAGAAAAACAAACGTTTTACAGAAGAAATAATCCGAACTGGTTTTGAACCAACGGCGTTCCAAATTTCAAACTGAAAAAAGGTTGCGAGGTTAATCCTTTCCCGTTTGAGCTATCGCTGCTGCTGATGATATAGGGTGTCTGTTTACATTATAACCATAGTGTATGCATGTATCGCTTTCTAAAGATCTTACCCTTTACACAATAAATATTACGAAAGTCAAAAAACTACAAGAAAATGATTAAATCGAAAAAAGATCGTAAAGTTGGTTAAGACGTGGTATGAATTGAATCGGCCAATGAATCTTATAGTATTTGTTAGAGAACACATAGAAAGTAGGAAAAGATACGACAGTTTTCCTGTATGGTCGCAAAATCTATTTTGAATTCTGATCAACTGGCAATTGAGTCTGAGAAAGGGTTTTTTGGTAATGAAAACCCATTTCGCCTGTCCAAAAGTGGTTATAAGAATTGTACGTCCTTTCGGACGTCCAATTAAAAAAACCTTTTTCTGTAAATGTGATACGCTTTTAGCAACAATTATTCTTTATATTTGACGAGTCTGTCTGTGAAAAAACACAAGTTGGCATGGCGTATTTTTGTGTGTGTGTCTTCAAAATACAACAAGTTTCGCAGGGCGTCTTTTGAAACAGTTTTCATCAGTTATTCTACCCTTTTGATAGAATCATTTCAAGCAGTTTAGATGGTATTTTCAAGGCATTCTATGGAAAAAAGTCACAGATGTAAATGGTGACTAACTTGTACCTACTATTATACAAAGGCTCTTGACTATCTTCATATTTTCAAGAACCTTCTGCAGAGATCATTGGAATAAGAGATTGTAGCCTATTGCAAGAGTTGTAGACATAATTTGATAATGATAATGAGTTTTATGCTAATCTCCTTGTAATCTGGTATTTTCAAAGCATTCTATGGGGGAAAAGTCACAGTTGTAAATGGTGACTAACTTGTACCTACTATTATACACAGGTTCTTGACTATCTTCATATTTTCAAAGAACCTTCTCCAGAGATGATTGAAATAAGAAATTGTATTGCAAGAGTTATCTATAGACCTAATTTGTTAATGATCCGACACGATGTCGTAAAATGTGGTGAAACCGAAGAGAAAAATCCCATTGTTGTTCCAAAGTTAGTTCAATTTACTCCTAATTTGAATAGTAACGTTGTTATTTAGATAATTTATTGGCTATGTAAACTTTGATAATTATTACAAATGTTGTCTTACCCAAATGCAAAAGTCTTGACTCTTCCCATCCCAAAATGGACCCCATTGGAAATAAGCTCTCGAGCTTTTATGGGTTATCCATGGGTTAAAAGAACAAAACATGAATACAAAGCAAAGAGTCTACATAACTTGCTCACATTCAAAATTTTAATATTTGTCTGGATTTGATATTTGATATTGTGTGATAATCTTAACTAGTGCTAGATCTATATGTCTTTGAACTGAATATCATCAATTTTGTTTTACCTATTTATTCAACATTTCATAGGTAAGAGTCTTTGTATATATGTGTGATCTTACAACCCGAAAAAAATCTTATCTCTTATGTTCGAAACAAATGACAGCTTACTTTTTCTTTTGTATGATCAATTACAGACAAGACCTTTCTTAATGATTCTTCATTACACTTAGATAAGACTAAGTTGGTAAAGATCAACGCGTAGAAGTGGACGAGTTCTGCTTTACTTGTAATTATAAATCTGAATAAGTGGATCGTCAAAAAGTGTATAACAGACGAGGTTTCGTAGTGATCAAGCTACGATATAAAGCATGTCTTTGGTGCTCCAGCAACACTACGTGTCGGTTAATTATGGGTAATATCATGCCCACGATCGTAATTAAAAAGACAACTAAATGCATTTGATTGACAAGCGATAGATGCGATAGAAGCGTGTTGTAAGAAGTGTCTTCAATCTAAAACTCGATGGACAGTTTTATCCTAATCCCACTGTAACTTTGTCACTTTCTTATTCATTGACTTAAAAGCTTCCTTAATGTGTCTTACCTAGGAATCAATTATTTCAGTCCGCTAATTCCCTAGAAATGCCAGATTCGCTATTAAAACCAGACTGTTAAATGGGTTGGGTTTTTTTTTTTTTCTTTTTCGGTAAGACATTTCAGACCTGCTTAACACCATTTTGCAGTAAGGAAAAAAGAAATGTTATCGAAACGAATTCTATATCCAAGAGTGATACGATTACTTACAATTGCATACATAGTAGTTGTTTAAATAGTCTTTTCAAATAGGCTAAGTAACTATCTAAAGGTATTGCATTGCAACATTATGCTAACGAAAGTATTAAAAATTGGTTAAGGCATGTCATACTTTACAATCCTGGGCCAAAATAGTTTATTTTTTCAATTTTTACACGAAATAAACATTTTGATTGGACATTTTTTTAATAATTCCTAAAACAGGAAACCAGTGAGCTAGTCGACTTTCGAGGAAAATGGAATGATCATTTCAACACGCCATGCAGCCAACACAATTGAAATAGAACAATGATATTCTTTTTTCAACTAGACCCTCTTCTACTTAAAAACGCAACAAAAATAGGACGAATCAAGAGATTGATTTCTCATTGAAATTAGATCACTGGGAAATTCCTTTCT
Organism: Fragum sueziense; assembly: GCA_963680895.1. Taxonomy (NCBI): domain Eukaryota; kingdom Metazoa; phylum Mollusca; class Bivalvia; order Cardiida; family Cardiidae; genus Fragum; species Fragum sueziense. The sequence continues at coordinate 35,171 of CAVMGG010000207.1, forward strand.
TAAGTTTTACGCCAAACAAGATGACCTAGTTTTAAATTGGGTGCTTAATTGCAATCACAAGGACGAACACAATTAATGTTATAAAAATGTGATTGGTCGGATGTTGATTAACCCTTTCCCAAACGACAAAAGTTTAGGGTGATCCAATTTGGAAGCTGCTGCAGACGACAAAATGAATGTTGATAAAGATAAAATTTGTGTATGATACAGCTCAGAAAATATTGAGACAAAACGAGAAACTGCTGGTTATCAGCAGTTTCTTCTTTTGTTTCAATGTTTTCCCGAGCATTTTCTATTAGGGACGTCAAAACCAGGTCGTTTGGAAAAGGGTTAATTTTATGTAGCAGAAAAATACAAGTACCAATGTCCTTTATGTCCATCATACTGCAACTTTTACTCATAATTTGGTCTCTGGGATGCAAAGCTTTAATTCAAGCGAGTCCCAGGATGCAACATTTTTTACAGATTTCCTATTAACCCATTACCAAACAACAATTTTTTAGCCTAGTCCAAACTCATTGGTGTTGCAGACGACAATTTCCATTGAACAAAATTTAACATGTTTGGTCTTTCACGGTAGAAAACATTTTGGGAAATGAAGAAATTGCTTGTCACAAGCAATTTCTTCATTTACCACAATGTTTTCCGAAGCCTTTATTTTGTGGGGCGTCCAAAAGCGTCAATGTGTGGGAAAGTGTTAAAAAGTGTATTGGACTCGCTAAACTAGTAGCTGGACTCATTGTATAGATTCCAGCGAGTCCCAAGGACTCGCAGTCTTGAAATTGTAAAAATATCTCTCGGATGGTGACTAATTTTCTATAGCAGAAAAATACAAGTAACAATGTCCTTTATGTCCATCAATTCTGTAATCCTTCTAGAAAAGTTGGCAGAAAACAGAATCAATGTTTTTCAGATTTTAAAGGGTTTCAGATTTTTGAATCAATAGAAAGGCGAGATATTCAATCCTATTATTGAACTTTCACAATTACGAGCATGCTTGAAACGTTCTGACGATAGCCAACCAAGTACAATTAGGTATTAATTAATAATAAATTAAAAATCTCCAGTCGGTTGATAATATTAAATTGTTCAAGTTCTGCGAATTTGCGGCTTGTAAATATTTTTGTATGAGTGCTTATACGTGTTTTGTCTCTAAAATAAAATAATTGTGTAACGTAATTGTGGTTAAAGAGATTTTACATAACCAAGATGTAATGTGATGCCAAGATTGGTTATTTTAATGCGTTTACATACAATCATTTATTTTGAAATTTTTGCTTATGAGCAAACAACGCTTTTAAAGTTAGAGGCGAATTTAACAAATTCCATGATTACTACATGTTTTCAATCTTAAGACAAAAATATTCCTCAAAAACGGCGTAATACTTTAGTTCGGATTTTCCAGAAGTTTCATAAGAGAATATGCTCCTTCAGATTAAAAAAAAATAAAAGCAAACTCCACGAGGAAACATCTACTGAAGATGGAAGAGCAAATGTTCAAACAATCGTTGTTATGAAAACGAAAACCATGTCGGGGAGATGGTCTAAAAAGTATAGAGAAAGAAACGTCATGAGACGTTTTGTGAAACGTCATTATGAATATTTGCCAGACCTTATGTGTGTCTGCCAATATGAAGAATTATTTAACCCTTTCCCAAACGGCAAAATTTTTAGGGTGATTCTCTTCAAAGAATGCCACAAATGGCAAAATGGAAGTTATTAAAGATAGAATTTGTGTAAAATATTGCCTGGAAAATATTGAGACAAAAGGAGAAACTGTTGGTTATCAGCAGTTTCTTCTTTTTTTCAATGTTTTTCCCAATCCTTTTCTATTAGAGACGTCAAATCCAGGTTTTGTTTGGGAAAGGGTTAAATAATTGCTGACAGTGCTTGGAATAATCGTTTATTTACTTCAGGAATTTAGACATATTGTGCGACCGATTCAATATAATTCAGAGTTATTACAGTTGCTTAAAAAATGCTTCGATTAGGGATCCATAATAGGTTTCCGAACATACGTCCAAGTAAAAAAAATCCTTACATAGTGTTTCATAATATGTGATACACTTTTAAGTGAAATAAAATAATTTACATTATCTTCATACACACGTTATTTATACATGTATATCATTTTGAAGATATTATGAAGATGACATTTATATGCAATAATTTAGTTTGTGAAAATGTAAACGTCAAGATGTCATTGTCGACGTCATCTAACGGTAGATGTTTTACCGCCATCAGGTTATGCGGGGAAAGATGTCAGGAAATTCTGAAGTACATTGTTTTTTCACGGACAATCCGTTATTTATTTAAATTAAATGATTGAAGAAGATGTAACCACGTGAAAAGCTAATCAGAATAATGCAGGGGAACAGAATTATAAAGAAAGTCCGAAAATCAGTATTTGATTAATGAAAGAATATCAAATTTAATTAAGAGACTTTGTGCTTCACGACGTCAAAATGGACGTCATTTCGACCATTTGATTAGAAACACTAGATCTATGTAATAAAAGACGCTTTCCGTTTAATCTCTTTAATGTTACTAGGCTAGTGGGGGTTTACGTCCCACTCAACTGCTAAGGTCATATGGAGACGAGACCTCGGTTTAAAGTCTCGTCCAAAAGACTGGAGAGGCAGGGGATCGAACCTGAGACCCCTGTGAAACACTGCAGGCAATAAGCTTAAGGTTTGCATACCCTAACAAAATCACCACTTTCTAGCCATACGAAATGCATCAAATTACACACACTTGTAAATACGCTTCAAATATGTTGTATCACCGTTCCAGATTTCAAAATTATGCTTCAAGAAGAAAATAATTTACAAATACTATTTTACTCTTTATTCATATTCAAGGGAGGTAATTTTGAACATGTTTGTCAAATATTTCCATAAGTTTGCATCAATTCAAAATTCTAAACCGTTCAAAATGCTTATGATTATATTTGAAATGGAAATGTAACACAGTTTAGGAATTACCTGCTCTTTTAAAATTTCGCATCTGGGTCTTTGGTGCTTTTGAGGGGTTGGATACCTTAATGCCAGATAGTTATAGGCAATAACTAATTGCCTAGGCAATAGCTTATTGCCTGAATTTACTTATTGCCGCTATCATATATATATATAGCTCAGAGGCCTAATACTTTCAAAGAAGAATATATTACACCGTCTTGTCAAAGTCGATATGCTACTAAGCGCTCTCCTTTGACGGATCTTCAATTTGAGAATCATTTTTTGGACGCAAATGTCGCCAAATAGCAGCGGCGGGCACATATAAAATCTGAGAACATGGATCAAGTTTTTGACTGCAAATATCGCCAAATAGCAGTGACGTTTAATTCAATATTCAGTACTAGACGTTTCTCTCATGTGTCGGAATGTGGATATTCACGGTGATAATATTTGGTTATATGGATATATATTTCAGGAGATAAGTAAATACTTTCGGATATACTCAGATGAAATAGCGAACTGATTTCAGAAACATCGGATATACATATATTAATTTTATTGTCTTTGGGACACTGTCTGTAATTTGAATTCGTCATTCATTTACTTTTCTCTTTCATCTCCGATGAGTAAAATGCCGTAAATGAGTTAAACAATGCGACACTGTTTAATCTAAACTAAGATAGAAATCATGACTGTCGTATTTAAGTTGAAATTAGAGAACAACTGTGTCGAATACACTAGCTCCAAAGTTCTACCTATCTAGGCCTATGTGTGATTTATTATACAAAAATATGTTTCGTTCGGTATAATACTTGTAAAATATTATTATGTCAATGGCAAAATGTTTGGAATTAACATAGTGTCGTAATTTTACGGGTAACGTCTATGTACGTTTCAACATGTAAATCTTCTTAACGTAAACAACTACACTATTTTCAAATTTAGAAACCAAATTTGATTTAAAACAGGAAACAATTTAAGCTTTTTGCACTTTTTGAGAAAAAATGGTTTTCCGTTAGTAGGCCAGACATAACAGTCACCAACTTCTTACAAGGATATCCTTGTGATATCAAACGGCGTTCAAGGTATTTCCAATGACTATCAGGTGCCGTTCTTAGTTTGTAATTAGTGAAAGTATGTAATTAGCCTAAAGGAGAAATCAGAGATTAATGAAGTCGTCATTTGATAGAAACAACAAAAATCTTCCATGATATTTTTTTAAAAAATATTGAAATAAAAATATGAAGGTAATGAAAAAAAGAAACCATGGAATGAAAATGAATTAATTTCCAAACATTTGCCTTAACTGTTTACACCGATACTGGTAATTTCTTTGCCATAAATATTGGGAAAAGAGCTTTCCGTGAAAAGGTTGATTACTGATTTCAAGATAACACAAAATTTATTTTCCAAAATATCACTTCGAAAACAAAAAATAACTAAGAAATGAAAAAAGGAACCATGAATTAAACACCAAATTAATTTAAAATAAACTTCAATAAATGTATTAGACGATTCGAGTAATGTCTCTGTTACTAAGAAAAAGGTCAAATAATGATTTCATGAATCTTTAATAAGTCGTAAACAGCATGATTTTAAACGTAAAACGTAGTAGGAAATCGGGATATCAATGAAAAGAATACGGATGGTTAATTAATTATTTAATATGTAATTGACGGGAAACGCATAAACGCACACAAGAATTACTTACAGCAACGGTAGTAACCTGGTAGGCATTAAAGAAATAACATGTACCCTTGTTTTGTGACTGGGAAATTATTTTTTCATCGTGTATCTATTTGGAACAGACCATAGAAGCAAGGATTTTGAAGCCTTTTCAATATTTGAAAACCTTTATTAATAGCATGGCGTACATTCTTTATCATACAATTAGAACAGTCTTCGAGTGCATCATTATTTGAACACAATCTTTAGTGTAAGATTCAAAGAAACTTATGCCTGCGTGTAACAAAATACACTTTACTTGATTGTTTATAGCTTATTAGTGGTGTTCGGATTATAGTGTTGCTTTACTGATGGCTTATCACGTGATACAATATTTTCAGAAGATCTTCAATAATTTTATAAATACTGGACCGATTTGAATTCGGTTTAAAGCAGAGAATGTGGACAGACGTCATGCACTAGATGGATGTGGTTGATTTTTAAAAAAATCAACTGATAAAAAAGTTATTGAAGATAAACCAAAAATTTGGTTTATCTTCAATAACTTTTGTATCAGTTGATTTTTTAAAAATCCAACACGTATAGCTCATTCCTGGCATTTTCCCACATTCTCTGCTTCAAACCGAATTCAAATTGGTCAAGTAGTAAAAAAGATATTGAAGGTTATCGGAAATTCTGAGTCACGTGATTATACACCGTGGTTACGCTAACTGAGAGTACAATTAAAGGGGGAATGGCACTTAAAATCATGCAAATTTTCCGAGAACTTCGTACAAAATAAATATGTATTATGACAATATGGCCTTTAAATTGCATCTATGCCAAATCTTAGCTTTCTATCTTGTGTATTGGCTAGGATGTCGACGGATTTAAAACTCCATATGTTCCATTATTGTAAATATTATCCCCGGGACAACAAATCATGGGGTTTTAAATTCGTCGACATCTAAGCCAATACACAAGGTAGAAAGCTAACATTTGGCATATATGCAATTTAAAGACCATATTTTAATAATATATATTTATTTTTTTGTACGAAGTTCTAGGAAAATTTGCAAGATGTTAAGTGTTATTCTGCCTTTAACATTATAGCACGATATGGTCCACCAAAATTAACTTGGGACAACTTAATTTTTGTTGACAACGTTGAGTGTTGAGTGTGTTAAGAAAGTAGAGTGTTAAAGAATTTGAGTCATTACATATTGTGCAAATGTCTTGGGTTAATGTTTTGGCAATGTACTTAATTGTTTATGGTCAGTTGTTATAATTACAGCAATCGCATTCACAATGGAAACTCTGATGATAGTCAACGATTACTGATGGTTGTAAATTGAGATTATAACTAACTTTTTAACTTCATACTTGAGTGTCTATGACAGTTTTTGAATTGCATATGACCGCTTACTGAAGGAAGAATCATTAGCTTTGGATTACTGATGGTTGTTAAATTGAGACTATAACGAACATTATAACTTGATACTTGAGTGTCTGTGACCGTTTTTGGATTACACATGACCGCTTACTGAAGGAAGAATCATAGCTTTGGATTACGGGCGGTTGTTAAATTGACACTATAACTAACGTTATAACTTGATACTTGAGTGTCTATGACCGTTTTTGGATTACACATGACCGCTTACTGAAGGAAGACTCATAGCTTTGGATTACTGATGGTTGTTACAATTACTGAGATGAAGTCTCGTAATTTACGGAGTGTCCTGATTAAGCTGTTTGACAACAGATACAGAAAAGGTAAAACTTTTTCACTGTTTTAATATTAATGTCATTTCAAATTAGTCCAAAACTATAAACCAAGTGTGTAGCTTTTGTTGCTTAAACTGTCTTGTGCCTACAATTATACAAATTATCTAAATTAACTTAATTCATAATGCATTTGAAAATAGCATTATCCCATTGATATATAAACACAAAATATTAAGATGTACATTCAGTTTAATAAAGCTAATTAACTATGATTTGTTCAACAACTATATTGGACTGCAAATAAATTTTATGAAACATTCGTTGAAGTAAAGTAGTAAAAGGAATCCATTGTAACCAAAATTCAAAGCTCTTATTTGTATACACACCATGGGTGGATCTAGAGGGGGGGGTCGGGGGGGGTGGGGGGTGGGGGGGGGGGGGGGGTCCGGACCCCCCTGGCATTGGCCGAAAATTGAATTTTGACTATATAAATTTAGTGTAACGTTACATGTACATATTTACCACATTTTGAGCCATAATTTGGGCTTGGACCCCTCCCCCCCTGGAAAAAATTTTGGGCTTGGACCCCCCCGGGAAAAAATCCTGGATCCGCCCTTGCACACGACAACTACTTAACGTAACCTTCTGTTAAGAATTATGCCTACTTAAGTAGTATTTGTGGCCAAGATATACTATTATTGTCAAATCAGTATTTTCGCGACATGAGACACCAATATCAACAAAAATCATAGAACGCTAACAGTATATAGCCCGCATATTCTCCTATACTCATTTATTCATGAACGGAAATGCGGGTCTATCGCTAGTTTATGGGTTGTACGTAATTCTTTTCAATACGAATGTAGCAAACTGACAGTAGATCCCGACAACAAAAGGAAAGTCACTGAAAACAAGTAATTGGAATTTTAAAAGTTTTAAAGAACCTTTTCATAGATACGATAAAAATGTTTGTCAGTATCTTTTTCTTTCTAAAATTTGCAAAGACCTTCTAAGAAAGACCATCAAAATAGGGTTGTTGTTGTTGTTGGTGGTTTTTTTTTTTTTTTTTTTTTTTTTTTTTTTTTTTTTTTTTTTTTTTTCAAATGGTATTATTCGATAAATATGAGACACGATGTCGTAAAAGGTGTCGAAACTGAACCGCCGTAATCCTATTTTTGTTCTATATGTAGTCGTTTTTATTCCTGATTTGAATAGTAACTTCGTTACGTTCGAAATAAATGTCAACTTATTTAATCTTTTTGCATGATATTATCAAGACATGAGCTTTCATAAAGTATTTCTACAATTCATCGAAATAGTTAGTTTAGTCTGGAAATTCTCGAAGGAAAGGCAAATAGTCATTTATTATATTTTTAAACTCATGTCTCGCTTCTATTTTTTTCCATAACACTCGTATTTTTATATCTAAGACATGAATGTAATTTTATTTTTTTTTTCATGCAATCGGCGAAGCGGTTCATACAAAAGTGTAATTAGATTTTCTTTTTCATAACTGCATGAAAAAAGTAAAACTATAGATTCTATTTATTTCTTATATAATTCAATATTGGGGAGACCGGGGCTATTTCGGCCCCCTAATTTCGATTGCTCATATTTTGAATTACATGTATATGAAAGTTATTTGGGCGTGGTTTATATATTCAAGTTCGACAAGCAAAAGCCTTTCAAACTGTGTCTGTCCTTTTTATATATTTCTTTTCAATCAAGAGAATTTCAAATTTTAGAGTTTTGATCGTGGTGGCCGAACTTGCCCCATACATGGGGCAAGTTCGGCCCACCCTTGGGGCAAGGTATGCACAGACCTATAAATCCTTATATTTGATTTTTAGACTGTTTAAATTTAAAGGAATCTGTATACGACTTCCAAATGGTATAAATTGAAAAAGTATTGTTATAACAGTCAAATCATCGTGAGTAAGGGGACATTTGGGATAACAAGTAGAGGCTGGGGCAAGTTCGGCCTGTGATTTTGAATTTGTCCATTATTTTACATTTCTGCTAGAGCAAGGTTACGCAATTGATATATTCAGAGTCGTCAAGAAATGGCAATTCTTACAGCGATTATTCTTTTTATTCATGGGCAAGTTTGGGGGTGGCCGAACTTGCCCCAACCCCAAAGGCCGAACTAGCCCCAGACAGACCTGGTGTCAACATCACGTCATATCTTCTTTTTGATAACATGAACGCTTCATCTTTAGTTTTAATATGAAAGAGGACTTAATTGTCTTCATAAATATACAAAAAAGAAATCTGAATCCTGGCGCATATTACTATAAATAAAAACTTACATGAATGTGGAAAAGTTACTGAAAGGGTTAAAATCAGAATCGTGTTCTAAATTCTATGTTTTTGTATTCAATTCGACCAAAACCCTTCTGCGAAAAGCTTTCGTCATGAGTGACATTAAAATCCGGGTCAGAGCTCTCTAGCCGAACTTGCCCCGGGACCGAAATAGCCCCGGTCTACCCCTTCTGAGCAACAAAACACAACTTTTCATAATCAGTTTTCAACGAAAATGACAGGTTAATAATGTGGCGTAATATAATGTTTGACGGGGAAAGTAGTTCCGGCATTTTTTTCATGGAGCTATGAAAAAACTTCAACCTATCAGAATGCTCGAATTTTAAGGAAGTCAACTGATATTAGAATATGTCTTGGTAAAATATATCGCAATATAAGCCCCCCCCCCCCCCCTCTTCAGGTAAATATTTGAGCCACATGTTTTTCTAGATCTATTTCGGTATCAAGTTTGTTAAAAAAAATGCCGTAATGTCCAAAACAGTGTATTATGAACTCGGCAGAAAAGGCTGTTAGTTGAAAGAAGAATGTTTATTTGTACAATTGCAGAAAGTTTATGAGGTACCGCAATGCATTTTCTGTGTATTTGATTGACAAGAGGAGAAACTAGGATTTTAAACGTGTTTCATATCCGAAACTCTATTGTCAGTTGACATTAATTCTTTCCCAAACAAGACCTGACCCCGGTTTCTCGAAAAAAACTTAAGTACGTTCTCATGCTCAAATCTGAGCACCGTGCTCAAATCGCACGAAATCCACGTGAACTTCAATCAAATACCCTTCAACGTTGGCGAGTATTCTTTGAAGTTGAGCATGTACTCATAAGTATATACTTAAGGTTTTTCGAGAAACCGGGGCCTGGTTTTGACATTCCTAATAGAAAAGGCATGGGAAAACATTGAAACAAAAGAAGAAACTGCTGATAACCAGCAGTTTCTCCTTTTGTCTCAATATTTTCTATGCCATAACTTACACAAATTCTGTCTTTAATAACTTACATTTTGTCATTTTTGGCAGTTTTTGTAATGGATCACCCTAAAAATTTGCCGTTTGGAAAAGGGTTAATCCCAGTAACCATGTCACTTTCTTATTCATTGAGTTAAAAGCTTCCTTAATGTGTCTTACTTAGGAATCAATTATTTCTGTCTGATAATTCCCTAGAAGTGCCGATTTGCTATTAAAACCAGACTGTGAAATGGGTCATTTTGGTCCTTTTCGGTAAGAAATTTCACAGCTAGATTTTAGAGAATTTTCCGTAAACACACAAAAAGACGTTCTTGAATGAGTTGAAATGAAAATGAATGCACTCTTTAAAGACAAAATAGTAAGACCAAGATTTTGTTTACTCGTTTATATCTATAAGCCGCTCGAAACCTTAAGGTATTCCTCCTTGGCACTATAAAGAGCCAGAGACGAAATTTGAAAAGTGCCAGTAATTCCTAAATTGTGTTACATTTCCATTCCAAACACAAACATAAGCATTCTGTATGGTTTAGAATTTGGAATTGATGCATACTTATGGAAGTATTTGACAAAAATGTCAAATTACATACCTTGCATATGAATATAGAGTAAAATAATATTTGTAAATCATTTTCTTCCTGAAGCATAATCTTGAAATCTGGCACGGTGAACCAACTTATGTGAAGTGTATAGAGAGAGTAATTTGATGCGCTTCGTATGACTAGAAAGTGGTGTTTTTTAGGGTCTGTAAACCTTAAAAGGGTAGAAACATCGGGATTTTTTTCTTTCTTTTTTTGAGAAAGGGAAAGTCTTGTTTAACCAGAAGAGGTTATTTGTTAAACTTATTTTGTTCCCTTTGAAAAGGGAACAATTAAAATGTTGTGTTGGAAAAAAATATTTTAAAAAGCTTTGTATCAGACTGTAGCGTCGAGCCTATTGGTCACCTATCAAGAAAAAGTAATTTTATGCCTAACTATCCTGCGATAACCGCCTAAGGAAAAGTGATGATAATGTAATTTGTTATATATACGACTCCTAAGAAATCGGTGCAGTTTTTATGCCCCCGTATCGAACGATCGGGGGCATATTGTTTTACTTAACATTTGCCTTTTCTCCAATAGTATTTAGCATACAAAGCACAAATTTGGTATGCAACTTCCTTTCAGTGATGTCTATCTGTTTCATGCAATTTGACCTTCCTCAAGGTCATCTGTTAACCCTTTTCAACCCGTAACTCTACGAAAACTTAACATTTTACTCCGAAGACTTAACATTTGCCCTTTCTCCAAAAGTACTTGACATACAAACCTCAAATTTGGTATGCTACTCCCTTTTAATAATATATATTAGAGTAGGGCGCTATGTAACGAAATTGGCTCCCATGTGCTTTTGATGATACAGGGTGCCAACATGCATTTTTGTAATCACATATGTTCCTGTTATCGATATCCGTTTCTTGACATTTCGGGAGAGGCGGTATTTTCCCAGAATTCGTCCATTTCCAGGTTGCTTAAATACGTCACAAATTCAATGCAAACATGCTAGTTGATATAACTCCAACATTTATAAACGAATTTGGATCAAAATTTCACAGAATGTTTCTAATTACCTGACCATGTACATTATGTTGATGTTTGTACCATTTTATGCTGCGTCATGGGAAAAGAGGACTTGATGCAAAAATGTTCTTTGACATAATTCCTTAAAAATTTATTGGCTGATTTTGAAAATGAATACGAAAAATGTTCCTATCCACATGACTATGTGTATATTGACACGTATTTTTTCATGTAATGCTGCATCATAGAAAAATGGGACTTAATTAAAAAAGCTGGCATATTGATCAATTTCTCCCCGCCATCAATACTGTGTTTTAATGTAATAGAAAAACAACATTGTGATATGTTGTGGTAAAGAACAGAGAAAACAAATCATAATCAACAGCAATATCCCATTCTACACTAAGTACTCTCCAAAGCCGAGGTCTGTTGATTAAACCATCAAATATGACCTCTGCAATTTTCGGTACGCCAACAGCCTATTTGGTCGTCATAATCTAATTATAGCTCATCATTTGAATTATCGAATCAAAATCATTCACTTTTATCTTGCATGATCATTACGTATACATTACGTCTCTTCTATTTTTGGCTGAAGCCGGTAACATTTGAATTATCGAATCAAAATCATTCAGTTTGATCTTGTTTGATTACGTATACATTACGTCGCTTCTATTTTTGGCTGAATCCGGTAATTTGAAGCGTCAGCTAATGAAAGTTTGTATCAGCTTTTTAAATTGTTTTGTTGTGTATAGCCAACGATTGGATACTGAAATCGCGCCAAGGCCCCGAGATTAAACGTGAAATGACCCCGCGAGAATAGAGCTCATCCTATCGAAATGGAATGTAGAGATAATGTGCTCTGTTCTTAAGAGAGTAACACTAAGTCACACATGCAAAGTTTGCAAAACCGACATGTTGCACGAGTATGGATAATCGATTGATTCCAGGTGACATCTTTCAACCGTGTATGTAAATGCTTTATGAGTAAAAGGATTTTGTTCAAATTTTCGAGTTGCTATCATGAAAATTAAGAGAGATGTTGAGAAATAAAATGTGTATACTTTCTTTTGTCTCTCAGTATATACAAATAAACCTATATAAACTATTAGGTTTGAGAGGCAAAATTACAGCACCTTCATTGATGCCATCGCAATAACAACTACGTTTTAATCTGTCGAATCTATAATTACAAGAGGGGCGTGGTCTGTATTTTTCTTTTATGGAGTGCATCTTATCTTCGATCCCTATGATCGACCATCTTCTCTGAAAACCGCAACACGCCTGAAACGACTTGGCAAGAAACAATCGGTATCGTATCACATCACAGTACCGTCGGTAGCCGATGGCAACCAACAAAATATGAACAAATATTGTGCCGATCGGTAAAAAAACATGGCGGATAACCAACCACCAATATTTTCAGAAATAAATGGCTAAATAGAATAACGGTTGCTTCAACTATTACAATAAATTCTTTCAAGAACGATCAGAGGACGATGCTCTTGTTAAAAAAATATATGATTGGGACCGCCGTAGGTGGGTTGTTATCCGCCATCTTTTGTAATCAAAACAAGGCTACCAACGCTGCTCGACTTGTCTAGTCGCGGGATAATTGGTGACCAACAAAATATCCATCGGTATACCGGTGGTTACCGATGGCTACCGATGGTTACCAATGGTACCGATGGTTAACGATGGGAGAACTCTGAACGCACCCATTGATATTTACTCGCCAGACACAGATGTATTTTGGCTATGCTTGAGGCGAATTCCATTTTTTTTTACCTCAAGGCATCGTGTTTGTTTCAGGAAATGGCGATACAAAATGCATTGTACGTTTGAAAGCAATAGTTGATGCCATAGGAAATGAAGCAGCCGAAGTTTTACCAGTCGTACATGCCTTTTCAGGCGCTGATAACACAGGGTCCTTCACTGGAAAGGCGAAAATCTGTTTTGGAAGGCATTTGAACTTTTAAAGCCATCTCTGCGAGGCATACCATAATTGGAATAACATTAACGTCTCTTGAAAAGTTTGTCTGCCAGTTGTATCTGGAACAACTGGGACAGAGATCACAGAACTGGAAGCTCTTCGGTGGTGGCTATTTCGTAGAAAGCAATAAAAGAATGAAAGATTGCCACATACAAACGCGGCATTTGAGGAAACTGTTTAGCGCGCAGCGTTCCAATGCATCATTTGGAACTTTGACATGGTCCCTTGTCCTCCCATTCCAGATCTTGAAATCTTTTGTCGGATAAAGGATCAGGATGTATACCAGCCGGTTATGACGACCTTGTTGCCAGGACCACATGCACTTCTTGAACTGGTAAAGTGTAGTTGCCCAAAATCTAAATGTGCATCCAGTAAGTGCAAGTGCAAATCAAGCAATCAGGATTGCACTGAATTGTGCGCGTGTGGAGCAGATGAGTCTACTTGTCAAAACGGAGCAGATGCCGCCAATTGATTTCGCTCATTTCTAGGATTAGGTGATATAACATTATATTGAAATTTACCTAATTTCATCCCGTTTTTACATTCATTTTACGTCGTATTATATGTTTTAAAACAGGTGTAATAGATGTAATTGGAGATACGAGCGTCAAAACTGGGAACCTTTTAAGCAAGTGTTTATATAAACGTACTGTAAGCTTTCTATATTTCTCAGAAATGTATAAATACGTGTTGATACTACATACTATACCTTCATGCATGAATACCGGTATATCAATTTCAAAGGATGGGCAAACAAGAAAGGGTGGTATCAACGTCAACTACAATTTAATGATTTTATACCTATTCCTATCTACTTGTGTTCATTAAATGTTTTTATGGTAAACATATTTTATCTAGATCGGACAGTATTGAATTAGATTAATTGCTATGCGTATTCTTTAAAGAAATATACTAAAGTGACGTCACCGGGTTTCAATTACGTTTATTTTGCGTACTCACGGTGGTATAAAAATCGACTTTCATATTTTTTACAATTGTTCAATGAGTGATTGTAAATATGAATTGTTAATATACCAAAAAATACCTACGTCTGCTTGTTTATTAACAACGTTTAAATTGGTCGTGACGTCAGAAATGGCGTTTAGGGTTAAACACAGTACACAAAATAGTTTTTTCTACGTTTAGATAAATGTACTATGAACAAATAAAAGCATATTCATCAAATATTTTATCATTTACGTCTTTTATCTTTAAAAGTCCTTTTTCTTGACGTCATTTTTAACGTAACGTCACAAAAATCTCCCGCGTGTACACGGATGTCAAGATGTTGTTTCTTCACCTTCGGTGTATGGACTTCGTAATGGATAATGTTGACAAGCTGTATCATCAAAAGCACACGGAATTGCATAGCGCCCTACTCTTTATCTGTTCCATGCAATTTGACCTTCCTCAATGTCATCCGTTAACCCTTATCAACCCTTTACTCTACGAAAACATAACATTTTACAAGAATGGTCATTTCGGGGGCATTTGTGTTTCACCAACACATCTTGTGTAGAAAAAAATGACATTGTAGTATTGGGAAAGTGTTAACAAATCTCTGTAACGAGTTGTAGCGTCAGGCCTTTTGGTCGTCTACCCACTGAATGTGAGTTACGTTGTTGTTGAGATAGGCACATGGGGAGAACAGTTGATTTCGTACTCACTGGTGGTGAACTCGGCCAAAGCGTGGGACATTTTTCGCGATCATAGTATTCCGTCGTTGTTGTTATAAAATATCGTAACTACGGCTTCGATAAAGCCGTAGTTACGAGATTTTATAACAACACATACGGTTTTTCAATACATATCGTTACATCCGGTCTATTTTTAGAAGAAATTCATTGTTATTAGAAAAACTATCCAATCAGATCTTTAAACTCACATTTAAACGCAAAATATATGTACCTTGTTGGAGCGAAAAACGTCCCTCGCTTTGGCCAAGTTCACCACCTGTGGTAGGCCTACTAATACACTTTTAGGGAAATGTCGAGTAAAAGTAACATTGCCTTATAGGGTTGTTGGAAATTAGAATTACAGAACACTTTAGTCGCCCATTAAAATGCAATTTATGATTGTCATAAGCAAGCTTGAAACTAGGCAACTCTGAAATTGCATAAATGTTCCGGATATCAGTTTAAGCATATTCGAAACTTCATAAAACAGCATAAATAAAGTTTTTTGTTGAAGCATCTTTTTAAAAATTGCTTAAAATTACGTATGAGCAAGTTAAAGTTGCTGAAAATTACGTATTCATGAGCAAAGTTAGAATTGCTAAAAATTACGTATGAGCATAGTTAAAATTGCTGAAAATCCTAAATTGCTTACAACATAATCATAATCATATACGTTTTTTCTTCTTCTTCTTCTTCTTCTTCTTCTTCTTCTTCTTCTTCTTCTTCTTCTTCTTCTTCTTCTTCTTCTTCTTCTTCTTCTTCTTCTTCTTTGTTAAATTGCAATTTTGAGGTCCATTTTTTCATAAAATGAAATGTGTGTTTCCTTCATTTTTTCATGATAAGATCACTTTTTGATCTCTCACACAGCATGTAAATGAAAGGGGGACCTCCCAGACCTACCATATTTTAGTAATCGTTTTTGAATTATGGCCATGTGGCTACCAATGTCCCGCCTGTTACCAAATATGAGTTTAAGACATTTTTCCATGGATTGAATAAATTTGCAATATCTTTCATTCATTTTCATTGAAAATCAATAAATTGATAACACACAGATTTCTCGTAAAAACGTCAAGAAACAGCTTTTTCGATTGCTTATAATATGCTTTTTGAAAAATGTCAGAAATTTTCAAGCATTCAAATGCATTTTTCAAAGGAACTAAACATTCTTTGTTTCATCAAATGTATTCTAATATAAATGTTGTATTCCATTAAAAAAAACCTGAAATATTTTCATTTGCCTATCAACTAGATGGTACCTGTACGAAAAATTACGCCCGTAAAACAGGCGTAAATGAGACGGAATTATGAGACGGAATCCGCCTTATTTTCCGCTAGTAAGCTTGTTTAAAGAAATATAGGAATGAGACGGAAACCAAGCGTAAACCAAGCGTAATTTAGAGGCGTAAAATGTTAATTAACCGGAATTTTTAGAGACGGAATATGCAAATGAAGCGGATTTTTTACAGGCGTAATTGCTAGGAGGTGGATTCCGCTTGGAATTGTTAAGAAATTACGGGCGTAATCCGCCTCATAATCCCGCCTCCTAGATATTTACTACATAAAATGTGGGTGGGGAATGGTAAAAATGAACATTTGAATTTGTTTAATTTAGTCAAAAGAACACTCACCAATGTTGCCTCACTTGGTCCTACCATTTAGTGAGCCCCTTAATGTACTGGATTCATCAAATATCAATGTTTGAATACATACCTCAATCATTAACTTTGCAAAAAGTCAGAGAAGCAAAGTTCCCTCCAATTTTCTAAACAGGAAGTAGGAAATGGTCATAGACTGTGAGAAAATAGACTGTGAGGCCTTATTTTCACAAAGTTAATTCTATATCTTATGAACTATATATCTCAGGCACTATTTGAGATACAGTCATAATATTTCACACATGGATACTTCATGCCATTACCTTTCATTTGGGACCATGACCTTTGGCCTAGTGACCTTGACCTTGGAGTTTGACCTACTTTTAAAAAACTTTAACCTGGCCTATATCTCATGCACTATTATTGATAGAGCCTTGATTTTTCACACATGGCTACCTCCTGCCAAGACCTTTCATTTGGAATCATGACCTTGGACCTTGTGACCTTGACCTTGAAGTTTGACCTACTTTTAAGTTTTTTTAACCTGGCCGATATATCATGCCCTTTTATACATACAGCCTTGATATTTCTCACATAGACACTTCCTACCAGCACCTTTCACATTTGACCATGACCTTGTGACCTTGACCTTGGCATTTGACCTACTTTTTTAACATTTTAACCCAGCCTCTAACTCATGTCCTTTTACACATACATTCTTGATATTGCACACATGGACACCTCCCACCAAGTCTGTTCACATTTGACCATGACCTTGGACCTTGTGACCTTGACCTTTGACCTACTTTGTAAAAACTTTAACCTGGCCTCTATCTCGTGTCCTTTTACATGTACAGCCTTGATATATCACACATGGACACCTCCTACCAAGACCTTTTGCATTTGACCATGACCTTGGCTTTTGACTTACTTTAAAGAACTTTAACCTTGCCTATATTTCAGGTGCTTTTACACATACAGACTTGATATTTCACACATGGACACCTCCTACCAAGACCTTTACATTTGATCATGACCTTGGACCTTGACCTCAACTTTGACCTATATTAAAGGTAGGCCCTTGAGGGGGCATATATGTTTTACAAACATTTCTTGTTTAGATACAGCCTTGATAATTCACACAAAGATTCTACCTGACATTTACTTTCATTCAGGAATTAAGACCTTGTGACCTTGACCTTGAAGTATGACCTACTGTTTAACCTGGCCTACATCTCATACACTGTGAGATATAGAGCTTTGATATTTCACATATGGATAGAACTTGTTAAGACCTTTCATTCGGGATCATGACCTTTGGCATTAGGACCTTTACCATAAGGCTTATACTTTACAAGAACTTTAACTTGGCCTATATTTCAATCACTATTACAGATGGAGTCTTGATAGTTTACTCTTGCATACCTCCTACCAAGACCATCAATCTTGAACTTGACCTTGCGACCTTGAATTTGGAGTTTGACCTTCTTAACAAAAGACTTTTCTTTGCCTATATCTTATGCAGTGCAAAATGAAAATGGCTAGTATATTGGAATCGCGTCATTATAAAATTGCTAAGTCCAAAAATTCCGTCTCACTGGAAAGTTTAAGTTATTTTCCGCTTTAAGATACAGCCATTCCGCCTTGTTAAAATAGCTAAGTCCAAAAATTACGCCTGTTCAAAAATTAAAGTTTTAAATTACGCCTGTTATGATAAAATTACGCCTCCATTTCATTTTACGCCTCTAATTTACGCCACTACTTTGGACAGTGACTATGGCGTAAAGTATAACTCCGCCACTGTTACAAGCGTAAATTGCCATTTACGCCTCATTTACGCCTCATTTACGCCTGTTTTCCAAGCGGAATCCGCCTCTTTTTTTCGTACAGGTACTTTGAATTTCCATTTTAAAGTGCAGTAACAGGCAGAGTATTATCTTACAAAACATGTAAAAGCAAATTTTAAAGGGAAATAATATAGGCGTCTGATTCTTCTTTTATACAAAACAACATCATTCAATGAATCATTTTAGTAAAAACATTTTTCAAATTATGAATGAAAAAAGAAATTATTCAAGATTTTAATTTGCCGTATCAAAATTTGTGCGAAAAATTATCTCCCTTGCAAATTACTTCCTCTCCCTTTCAAATTACTTCCCTTTGGTCATTTATCATATTCATATTACCTGGGCACTTGATCGGTCACGTGACAAGTGACGTCATTTTCGAAGTAGAATATGACACTGAATTTCAGCGATATAAACGGCGAAGAAATCGACAGTATGTATTTATTAGGCTTTTATGTACGGCTTAATTATTTCGGTAAAGAAAATAAACATAATATATATTTGACAGTTTGTATTAATCTTGTAAATAAGTTTGGTTTATTGGGGTTTTACGCCGTTTTCATCTACTATCTCGTAATGAAGTGATCGTACTAGAGTAAACGGTGGACAAACACGAAATGATTGAAATTATATATATATATTTTTTGAAAAGTGAAGGAACGAATGGGGACATATATAGATCTAGTATGTTATAGACGTAAATTGAAGTGTTTATTTATTGAATGAATAAAGGAATATGCGCAATGAAAAAACTAATGAAAAAGGCGAATATTAAGATTTTATCCGTCAATATTGGTGTTCATAAGATAGGGTTTTTGTGCAATCTTTCACAAGAAATATTGATGAAAAATGAAAATCGTAAAATTAAACATGCTTGTTGTCTGCAACTACTTTGATTACAGACGAAACCAGAGTATTTTTGCCGTTGGAAATGGGTTAATCCTTTCCAAAACTACAATGTTTTAGAGGTTTCCAATTCCGAAGCTACAGAAGATCAATTTGATATTGATAAAGAGAGAATTTATTTGCAATATAGCGAGGAGATTCGGATTGTTGAATTAAAAAGGGAAAACTACGATCGTTTTTTCCTGGTTTTCACCAGATCATATGTTTTAGAAAAGGGCATTTTTGAAAACTGCTTCCATTAATTGCTGTACTGAGTAAAGGGAGTGAATAAACATGTGTTTTATGACATCTTTGACACCCGTGTTTATTGACCTGTATCTTACATCCGTTATAGTTTGTGTAATTAATCAGATCATTATGTAATAAAGTGTTTATTTCCAATTATTGTATGAAAAGAAAAAACTATTAACGCTTTTTTCGATTGAAATCAATTTTCAAAAATGATCCTTTTATTTTCGATGACACAAGGAAACAATAAATAAATAAATAAATAAGAGAGAAAAGGATTAAATGCTGAGGTCACCATTTTCTCCTTTTAGCAATACTTTGATATCTCATGATAATTAAAAAAAATGCCCAATCTTAATCTTATCGCCTGCAACTCATAATGATATAGTATTATATCAAAACTGTTCGATAAATGCCCATAACGATCTATATGCACTCTCAACTCTTTCCCAAATAGCACAAAATTAGAGTTCAATTTTAACAGCCGCTACAGATAACAAAGGGATGCTGATAAAAAGGGATTCTCTATATGTCGCGGAAAATATTGAAACAAAAGGTGATCAAGTCGATTATCAGCATATTAATATTTTGTCTCAATGTTTTTACCAAGCCTTTTCTGTTTTGAGAAAACCAACACACATAGATTGTATTTCTTTTTCACTTCACTTTTTTAACTCTCACGGGCTAATGCAATTATAGTAAAAGTAGAAACTGATTTAGACAGACAATTTCTTCCTTCCATACATTGTTTTCTACCCAAAGAGACAAAAAATAAATTCCATACACTTGCTATTTTCGTCTGCAACATTTTTAAATTTAGACCAGTCTAAATTCTTAGCGTTTGCCTTGGTAATGGGTAGGATGAAACCCTGTGAATTGAAACAATGCCTGTTTCGAACGGCAGAGAATATCGCATTTTAGGAGCAGCACTAATGAACACGCAATCTTGATAATTATGTTTTAGCGGTAACATCCCAATTGGTCTACTCCCATTTCGTCTACTGTTTTTTAAGTGCATTGAGTCCCAATTCGTCTACTGTCCCAACTCGTCTACTTTCATGTCAAATCATCAATAAACAACATTATTTTTGATTTTAAGAAAATAAATTAAGTCAATATATTCACAAATGAAATAAAAATGCAAACATTTTGATAAAAATCATATAATATCATTTTGATATACAAAGTATAGAAGAGTAGACGAAATGGGACTCATGTCAAAAATAGTAGACGAATTGGGAGTAGACGAATTGGGAGTAGACGAAATGGGATTAAACCGTTTTAGCACGGCGTTTGGATAAAGATTTGTTTGTCATCAAATTTTGCATAATCTTTGAATGACCTGACGGTACAAATTAAGTAGAAGTTGTTCGGTCCTGGTTCAATCTCAGAATCCACTTTCGTTTTCAATTTGATTTCCTCGGAAAAACAAATATATATTATAATGTTTTATGGGTTACTAAGTTAACATTGCAATGGTAAGCTACACACAACATGATTTTGAAGCGATATTCCATAAACCTTAACCCATTACCGGACGGCAAAATTTTGGACTGTTCCAATTTGAAAGTGTCGAAGAAGTCAATTACACGCCCATGAAAGTTTAGAAATCTTTCAATTTTGTGTTGGAAAGCATTGTAAAAAAATGAAGAAATTGCTTGCTGCATGCAATTTCTTCATTTTCCACAATATTTTCCCTTGGATTTTGCTTGAGGTGCGTCAAAAAGCGTCACTGTATGGGAAAGGGTTTATATCAGATCACTCGATTATCGATAAATGACGCAGTTGTCAATGTAGACAGGTTCGACTATTTCGTATCCAAGGATACAGAATCCAAGGGAAGTAATTGATGCGGCGAATTTTGTGTATTGGTAAAATCGATAATTTGGCTGCTGGTTTGCAATGGGTTAATGCTTTCCTTAACGTAATAACTTTGCTTGTAATGTTTTTAAACCATTTCCGAGCGATTTATAAGGATGAACTGCGAAATCGTAAATTTTTTAAGGTTCTCCTTTAAGATGTACTTTACTTGGAATTTTATATAGAAATCATAACTTGGCATGTTCATTCATTATGTACCATGTACATGTTATTTGTCTGTACTTGCAAAATAATGCAAAAATATACTAATCACTAACCAATGGAACAATACATTTCATGGAGTTTTCAGTGTTTTTCTTTGTTATGCCACCAAATTCTTTTTATTCATTTCCTTGTATTCAACTAATTCATGTAATAAACATATCATAATATTGAAAACATATAGCATTTTTGCATTTTTGATATGTTTTCCCAATATTTTTATTGTTCTTGTCTGTCTGCCTCAAAAAAATCTGATTTTGGTAATAATTCAAGAATAATGCATACTTTGGTATTAATTTTTCATCATGTGTTTACCTTGTGGTTTGACCTTTCCAATCATATTAATGTCAATGACATAAAGCAACGTCAAGGTTATTGTACAAGGTCATATTTACTGGACATTTCCATTTTTTGAGAATTTAGCAAGTTCATAGGCTCAATATTCTTTTTACATACCATTTCTAATACATAAGTAATAAAGACACTATATCAAATTTGTTTTATATCACAGCTTTGCAAATACGAGCATATTTAGGGTTTTGTTTAAATTGTCCCTCATGTTACCCTCCTGTGACAATTTATAGGCTTTGGTAACAGGAAGGACGGTACCAGCATGGATTTTTTACAATTGATTACAAATTTCGGGAAATTTGAATACTTGAACCTAGATTGAAAAGGACATAGTAAATGTGACCAATATGAGGAAACCGAAAATTTGAAAAACATTTTAAACCTAACTTCCTTGCAGTAGCACATGCAGTAACAGGAGGGACGTGTTTAAATGTGCTCATCTTTTTTATACTTAATTGAACTGCACTTTTTTTATTTTGGAGAAAAGAATGACAAAACTTTCTGATATATATTTCTTTGGTTACTGCCAATATCCTGACATTCAAAAAATGGGTTTTCATCAGCAGAATCATTATTCCTTCAATTGGATAGTGGTAACAGGAAGGACAAAAAAGTTGTGACGCCACTCCGGGACCCCGAAAGTCTATATATTTATCAATTAATCTTAGAACAGCTCTTATTCAAAAACATTCTTATTGTCACAGACTACAAAAAAGACAATACTTTGAAGATGGTGTGAGTTGAAGTAATTCAACTTTTGTTTAAAACTGAGTGGACTTGGGACAGCCATATTTAGGGGGGGGGGGGGGGGGCTGACAACTTTGGCATACCATTTCTTTCAAAAACATATTTTTTTGGTAAAAAAAGGTTTTAATAAACATAAAAATGATCACTTAATAATGTAGGAAATTACAAATGTATAAATTTATGGAAAATCTTCTTTCTTTACTGGGTGAAAGTCTCCGGACAAGAATTTGCACTTTTTTTTTAAAAAAAAGCCCATACCCATTCATCAGGCAACGGCAGCTCGACTCTACATTTGTTATGTAACCTACATGCTGTCTTGAGAAAATGTAATGTATTGTTGTAGACACGGAATGTCAGGACTTTGTGGCTGAGGTCGGACATATATGTTTAACCTTTTGTTAGTATTGAGTCGCCTAAGAAAATGAAATGTATTTTGTCATTCACATGTATTATGTAACCTACATGCTGTCTTGAGACAATGTAATGTATTGTTGTAGACACGGAATGTCAGGACTTTGTGGCTGAGGTCAGAAATTTATGTTTAACATTTTCCAAGACAATTTTAACTGTTCCGTTGACTACGGCAATTTAATTTATGTTCTGATTCAATATACGACGATAACACGGCTCCACATGTCTTATGTAAGCCGCATGCTGTCCTGAGACAACGTGAAATGTTGTTATACCGTTTATACGAAATAAGCCAACAGTGGAAAAACCCATAATCTATTTTTAGCACAGGTGATCAACTTGGGGTCAACTGGCAAATTTCGTACACTTTAGAAAATACTTTACTAAACTGTTTAACCCTTTCACAATCTAGACCTGGTTTTGATGTTGCTTTGGAAAACAATACGATGATGAAACACATCCAACTTATAATATTTCAATCAATCTGTAATTCTATAAACGTTAAAACAATTAATTCCTTTGTTTAACCCTTTCCAAAACTACTTAGCCTAAATATAGTGTGGTCAAATACATCAATATTTCAAACACTTCTTTATTTTGCCTCAATATTTCCCCAAAAGGTTTGAATTAAGAACGTCAGTAGACCATAACTTTGTGGAAAAATATAACAGGAGATAATAATGAATATAAACCCAACACCAGACAGCAAAATTTTACCCTGTTCCAATCTGTAAGGTGTTGCATACAACTATTTCAAGTTGATGAAATTTTAGAAATCTTTCCATCTTGGGTTAGAAAACATTGTTGAAAAATGAAAAAAATGCTTGTTACAAGCAATTTCTTTATTGTCCACAATGATTTCCAAAGCCTTTATCTTTTGGGGAGTCAGAAAGAGTCAATGTGTGAGAATAGGTTAAGGATTGTGTACAACATAGAAAGGAATATATTGAGACAAAGGGTG
Organism: Fragum sueziense; assembly: GCA_963680895.1. Taxonomy (NCBI): domain Eukaryota; kingdom Metazoa; phylum Mollusca; class Bivalvia; order Cardiida; family Cardiidae; genus Fragum; species Fragum sueziense. Next base: position 59,159 of record CAVMGG010000207.1, read on the forward strand.
AAAATGCTGTTTATAACCATTATCTCATGTTGCCTCAATGTGTTTCCGAAAAGTTTGCATTAGGGAATTCCATAACTTTGTGGACAAATATTGTAGGAGACAATGTGGGTGTTGATAGACGATTGTATGGAAAATAGCAAGAACAATATTGAGACAAACAGGGAAAATGCAGGTTATAAACATTTTCTCATTTTGCCTCAATGTTTCCTGAAAAGCTTGCAGTGTAGTTGGACGTTACAACCAGGATTTGTTTGGGAAATGGTTCAATATAAGGAAAGTATTCTAACAAAAAGGATACTGATTATCAGCATTTCTTCAATAAAGATGTTGATAAAGAAAGGATTTCTGTGTAAAATAGCACAGGCAAAAGAAGATAATGCTGATTATAACAATTTTCTTCATTTGCCTCAATGTTTTCTCAATCATTTAACTTAAGGGAGATAGAAAACGAGTCTTGTTTTGAATATGGTTAGGTATAAAGATAATATACTATATTTTATATAAAACATATATAATTTTGTTGTATAGAGGGGCATGGATAAAATCAAATGAAAAAAGATAAATAAAGTAAAATCGAAGAGAGCAAGGCTACAAACTACAAAATATATCTTTGAATAGGGGATACCTTAAGGCTTAAACGTGAAAAAAAGGGGGGAACGTTAGTTTATCAGCATTTTCAGCATTTTTCATTATTCTTCGATTTTTCCATGTATAGTTGCTAAGTTCCAATTTACCCTTTCCCAAACGTCAAAATTTCAAATCATTCAAATTTGAAAAATAAAGATTAGCGCTGGCTACAATATACATGTGATAAATCAAATATTGACAATGCCATATATTGGAACAAAAACAAAGGAAATTTCGTACAAGTTATTTAGAATACACCCCAGAGTGTCCGAAAAAGATAAAGCCAGTGTGCTCTGCTAGAGGCTTATAGATAAGAGTTCTAAAAATAGCTCATGGCAGTATTTCGTATAAAAGATATACGCACGGAATTTCGGGACTTTGTTACATTGTTGATGAGATTAGACATTCATGTTTAGCCTTTTTCCAAAACAATTTTAGCAACTCTGTGACCTACGACAATGTAATTTATGTTCTCAATAAAGATGCCACGACAACTTGGCTCCACATGTCTTATGTAAGCCACATGTTGTCCTGATACAACGTGAAATATCTTTGTTCGCATAGAATTGCAGGAGTTTTCGACTTTTTCTGAGGACAGGCGTTAGTTAATGTTTAACACCATCCGAAACAGTTTTGGGCCATTCAGTCACTGTAAGTTATGTGCTCATTATATAGTCCATGACAGTTCGGCCCCCCACATGCAAGCCGCATGCTGTCCTGAGATAATGTGATGTCGCCGGTCTATTGCGATATATTGATGTAGACACGGAATAACATGACATTGGGGGTTTTGTAGAGGACATCCATGTATTGGTGTTTGATCTTATCCCGAAGGTTGCCCACAGAAATGTTTGTTATGTATACAGTTATTCAATTTAGCCCAGGATAAGCCTCGGATAAGCCTGGTTCCACATTTCTTGTGTACGCCGCATGATGTCCTAGAGTAAAATATAGGTACGGCATGACATGACTTTCTGAACAGCAAAGAATTTTGTGCTAAAGATAGACTGAGTTTACCGTTATGTTGTTTTTTCCCTAAAAAACATCGTCGTCGTCGTCGTTGTTGTTATAAAATCTCGTCAAGTGCTACGGCTTGAATCAAGCCACAGTTACGAGATTTTATAACTACACCTACGAAACTTTATTATACTATTGTTTGTCCTAAATTACGTCATTGGAAAAAGAGTTCCGTATTCTGCTGAGTACAGTGAGGACAGGACAATTTAAGTTATTATACTTATTGAATAGGTCTCGACAGATCAGCTGCTCATTTCTTATGTAATACGGATGCTGTCCATCTTCGCAAGCCAAGTTTCTACCTCCACTTTGTTCATTACGAACGTTCGGATGCTGTCCTGAACGAATCTTGTATATTGTTGTAGACACGGAATAACATTTGTCCTGACTGTCCAAGTTCAATTAGTGTACCCATCATTTATGTTTATGTCATTTATCTGCAACTTCTTTCGATATCAACAAGCCCAAAATGTTATGCCTCCTACAGAAGGCTTAACCCATTCCAAAACAGTGATGCCATTTTGTGTCCAACAAAATAACAACTTTGGGAAACATTGTGACAAATGAAGAAATTGCTTGTGACAAGTATTTTCTTCATTTCTAGCAATGTTTGCTAAACAAAAATACAAAAAAACTGTATAGTTCCATGTACTTGATACTGTCGTCTGCAACATCTTTAACCCTTTACCAAACGTCAAAATTTTGTGGTGGTCTAACATGAAAAAGGCTGCAGACGATCAAATAGATGCTGATATAGCTATAATTTGTGTAAAATATAACACAGAAAATATTGGGACAAAAGGAGAAACTGCTGGTTATCAGCAGTTTCTTCTTTTGTTCCAATGTTTTCTCAAGCCTATTCTCTTAGGGACGTCTAAACCAGGTCTTGTTTGGGAAAGGGTTAATTTTGGACAAGCCCAAAATGCTATGCGTCTTGGAAAAGTCTCAATATAGAAACAAATAGTCGCCACGTCGACCGGGAATTGTGAGTTATGTGCACATTCTATACGGCCGAAATCTCGACGTCACATTTTCTTATTTTATCTGTTATTGTCACGAGACTATGTGATGTTGTCGTGAAAGACTTCGGACTAAAATTTCTTTTTTTTTTTTTTTTTTTTTTTTTTTTTTTTTTTGATAATGCAATCAACATTTTTGTATAAATATCGTTGTCGCTTTCCATCGAAATCTTGTAACTTCAGCAGGGATATATCGAGAAGAAAAAGGAGACAGTTATCTCCTTTTATCCTTACGCTTAAATTAAATGTTACAATTTATACATAGTCAATCATAACATATAAAATGTTGGAAAACAACGACAGAGAAGGAAAAAAATCTGAAACCCCATCATTTCCCACTCCATTTCCTTTTTTATCGTTATAAACATGCCGTCGCCAGAGAAAAGGGTCTAGATCTAACCATTTACTTTTATATTGTCGGGACTAATTATTTCCTTTCCAACACCAATTTTCTCGTCTGTGCCAGCTACCAAAGTGCTATAGTCCCAATTTCCAAAATTCCCCATAGTGCGCTTCTTGACGTTGCACAAAATATACAGGCCCGTGGGAACAGGGGGGCTAGGGAGGCTAAGCCCCCCCCCCCCCAAGTTGTCCAAAAATGTCCAATTTTCTTAATTTTACACTGAAATTTTTGGGAAAATCCAAAATAGCCCCCCCCAATATTCAGGATAATGCATTTAGCCCCCCCCCCCCCCCCCCATATGAAATTGCTTCCTACGGGCCTGATATAGGCAATGGAAAACCTTGTCAAAAATGAAGACATTGGTTCTGGCAATTAATTTCTTCATTTTCAACAATATTTTCTTCCCAAACAGAATTAAAATAGAAGAATTCAACCCATTTGAAATTGACGTCTGCAACATCTTTGAATTTGGACAAGTTGAAAAGAATGCCGTCTGGAAATAACGGCCAAATAACAAGGGAGATAACAAATACAACACTACTATGACGTTGCCAGGTAAGCAGCAGCAGCCAATTAGCGCGCCACAGATCACGTGATGTTGTTCTGAAAAGTTGAACAAGTAACAAATACACACTCATTATTATTTCGAGGAAAAACACCGAACAAGAAACTTTTCTGGACTATTTATGTGGTTGTTGTGATTTTATCTGTTTGGTTTTAAAACTTCCTGGCGCTTGGCGGATGAGGTAAAGTTGATTACGAGTTTAATTGTGTTCAAATTCTGGTTCGAAATTCTGCCATGAAAGATATCCTGTTGATTTCAGCTGTCAAATATGATTTGTTTGGCCTTTAAATACTGTATTACTTGCATAAAATGCTATACATGCTAAACCCTTTACCGAACGACAATGTTTCAGGTTGATCCATATCATGATATTGTTACTTATAGTTGGCTCAAGATCGTATGACACATGTTTACATTTTGTTCAATGTAAACAAAACATTCTTGTAATTGTATAAAATATGGCTAAAATCTTTATAAGTAGTGACGTATATATGCTCACTATAGCATATATATGTCACTACTTATAAAGAATTTAGTCATGTTTTAATATACAACAATGTTTTGTTTACATTGAACAAAATGTAAACATGTGCCATACGATCTTGCGCCAACTATAGTAGATGGAGACGAATATAGAAAACATTGAATAAAAAGGAGTTCTAACATTCCAATATACATCACTTTCTGTTTCATGCAAAATTCTCTTTATACCAACATGTATGGTGTAGTGGGATCATCAAAAGGAGCCACTGGAAATGGGTTAACCCTTTTCCAAACAAGATATTGTTTTGATGTCCCAAATAGAGGATTTGGAAAACATCGAGGCATAAAAAGAAAATGCTGATAATCAGCATTTTCTTTTTTTGTCTCAATATTTTCTGTACCATATTATACTGAAATCCTACATTATCAACTACATTTTTCCCATCTAAAGCAGCTTTTAAAATTGGGAAAATCAAATCTTAAAAGTTTGGGGAAGTGTGCTTGGTTGCATTGCAGTGGCTTATCTTGTAAACATTTTCTCTGTACAAAATGGGCCTTTTCATCAGCACTCAACTTCTAACTTCTGACTTCTTTCAATGCTCTAGCTGAGCAAAAATGTTGAAAATTGTAATCCTTTCCCAAACGACCAAGTTTTAAGGCAATCCACTTCAAAAACTGTCACAAAAGACAAAATGGATGTTATTAAAGATAATTTGTGTAAGATATGGCACAGAAAATATTGAGACAAAATGAGAAACTGCTGGTTTTCAGCAGTTTCTTCTTTTGTTTCAATGTTTTCCACATCATTTTTATTAGGGACGTCAAACCAGGTCTTGTTTGGGAAAGGGTTAATTACCAATGAATGATAAATTTTGCCAAGAAAACATCTTTCTAATGACAATAAATCTTGGGGATAAAGGAGACAAAGAGAATAAATATGGAGAAAAGGGTAGATGATGTCTTTTTTCGCAATGTTTTTTTCCACAACCTAATAAGGAAAGATGTCAAAACAACCATATATGGCTTTGGAAATTGGAAGAGATACACATCTTAGTAGATTTAAATATGATTTAAATATGAAATGCCTACAATCCAAGGAAATGGTACATGAATTTACTTTGAAAAAAATTAAGAAAAAGGCACAAGCATTACTCCCAAAAATCTCAAAATATTTATGATATATGCAGATTTAATTGTTGTCCTGTGGAAATGAATTGAAAGCATGTAGTTAACCCATTACCAAACGACAAATTTTGGACTGGTCCAAATTCAAAGATGTTGCAGACGACAATTTCAAGTGAAGGAAATTTAAAATCCTTTGGTCTTTTTTGGTAGAAAACATTGTGGGAAATGAAGAAATTGCTTGTCACAAGCAATTTCTTCATTTTCCACAATATTTTCCAAAGCCATTATCTTGTGGGGAGTCAAAAAGAGTCATTGTGTGGTAATGGGTTAAACCAGATTAATCTTTCCAAGACAAAATTTTAGGAAAACATCATAAATAAAGGAGAAAATGCAAGTCAGTAGCATTTACATTTCCCTGGTTGTTTTGGAAGGCTCTTTTAATATGATTTTCAAGAGTTTTCTTGAAAAATCAAGATAAAGGTGCCAATCACCACTTGAACCATTTTTAGCAAGAAGCTATAAAAA